>AYEL01069479.1:0-15280 GCA_000484575.1 Olivierus martensii
AAAAATTATTAGTTTTAGGTATTAACATAGTTATAAGTCTTTTACTAACTTAAAATAAGTTTCCTCTTAACATACTTTCTAGATATTCTACTAACATGGTTCTAGGTTTCTAATAACATAGTACTTAATTTCTACTAACAATAGTTCTAAGTTTCTACCTAACTTAAAATAAGTTATTAATACTCCTCTATACAGAGTTACTTTCACACATGTCATCACATAGGTTAAGTTGGAAGGGTTCTTTGCTTTTACTACATTTTGCATTTAATTTTGGCTCAGAACGGCTCCCTTAGTACTCTATTTGAGTGGAAAGGGGCAATCAAAATTTAGCCACCAAGCTTACCATACAAAAGAAAGATATAGATTGCATATTTTTCTTCTTGTTTAATCTGTTATTATTTTATACATAAAATGTTAAGGTATTTTTATTAATATATATTCTACTAAAATAATAATATATAATTTCAGCTTACTTGGGCAGGGAAAGAACAATCCGTAATCGTCAAAAAACAAACAGATTCACTATAGTCCACTTTCGTTATAGTGCAAAAACTTTTTTGTTTTTTTTTTGTTTTATTGTGTCTTTTGTTACGGCTATTTGTAATGAATGTACGATGAATTTTTTTTTTTTTTTGTTTTATTGTGTCTTTTGTTACGGCTATTTGTAATGAATGTACGATGAATTGTGGACTAATTTTTGCTATGACTTAGTGTGCAGATAATGTGTTTTTTTTTGCGTTTGATGCGAGAAACTGTGAGAGTTTTGTAATTAGATTTGCTGATCTGTTTTTTGTTGTAACTAGTTATGGTAAGTTTGATTGACGTCGAGCAAGACCTGTTAAATTGTTACATAATGGTTTAGAAAAAGAAAAACTGTTGGCTTTGCCCACTAGGGGAGGTGCGGCTTTATTGTTTTTAGGGAGGCAATTTAAATCTCTAACAGTCAGTGAAGCGTTTAAGTCAAACTACTGAGGAGGGCTCGGTTGAGCCGAAAGCTGCTCCATAATTTCCACGGCTCGATTGAGCCATGGAAATTATGGAGCAGCGTAATAAAGAGGTTACATTAATATGTATGTAATGTGGATATTAAGTAACTACTATGTAATTATTAGAATTTTATTTAATTTGTAGGAATTTTGAAATGTGATTTTTTATTAATAATAATTTATATAAATAAAAAAATTAAACATATGTATCTGTGTTTTTTTGTCATCGTCTCCAGGTGAGATTTAGGTCTGAAGTGGCAATCCTAATTTTATATGTGTTTCGTATAACCTTATTGGCATGATTCAGAAAATGTATTTCTGTTTAACTCACTGTGATTTATTCTCATTTTCAACCTTATTTCTATTAATATCTATAGATACTAATTCCATAATCACAAAATTATCTTTTCATCTTTGTATCATACTATAATTTAATAACATGCAAATATTATGTATCAATGCAAATGATCATTGACAGTTAAAAATAATTATATATCCTTGTTTTGCATAAAAACTCCTCTTGGTAAAAGTTAAGTTGGCATGGTTATTAGCAATAAGCAGATTTATAACAAAAATGTTATTATTTTGTAAACAATTTCCTACTATCAGTGTAAATTCTGTGAATTATAATCTTCTAGAATGCAACAGAATTCTGTACCTTAGTATCTGTCATTCATCTTAATGCTAATAGAGCTCCTAATTTGATACTTGATTGTACTTTGGTATTTTGACTAGTAATATGAATATATAAAAATATCAAGGATTTATATAATTCAGTATTTCATCTACAATGTTTTGTCAACCAAGGTCACTATAAATGAAACGTGTCTTGAGTTCATTGAAGATCAACCAACCATTCAGTATCCTGGATACTGACTTAATCTATTTAATAAATATCATTTGATATAACTATATCAAAGGATATTTATCATGGTTCACTGGTTGAAGCAAATCGCCGAATAACAACACGAGAAATTGCTACACAATTGAATTTGTCAAATTCGACCATTCATGACCATTTGAAATGACTTGGTTTCATTTCAAAGCTCAATATTTGGGTTTCACATGTTCTCAAAGAAAGATTTGCTCCATTGCATTGACATTTGTGATTTGCTGCTCAAACATGAAGAAAATGATCCCTTTCTGAAATGGATCATAACTGGTCATGAAAAATGGATTGCTTACAAAAAAGTTGAATGTAAGTGATCATGGAGCAGAAAAGATGAGCTGGCTCAAAGCACTCTGAAACCCAATATTCATTAAAAAAGTGATGCTCTTTGTTTGGTGGGATTCCAAAGAAATTTTTTGAGCTTTTATCAGACAATTCTACAATTAATTTGGAAGTATACTGCCACCAATTGGACAAATTGAGTGATTCCATCAAACAGAAGAGGCCAGAATTGATTAACCGAAAAGGTATAGTGTTTCACCATGATAATGCAAGACTTCATACAAGTTTGATGAGTTGCCAGAAGCTGTTACAGCTTCAATAGGATGTACTACCACACTCACCATGTTTGCCAGGTCTGGCATCCTCTGATTATTATTTGTTCTGGTTCATTAGATAGCAAAACATTTAGTTCAAATGAACATGTCAAAAAATCACGTTTGACATGTTCAGTTTTTTGTAAGCAAAGAACAGAAATTCTACAAGCATGGAATCATGTTACTACCAGAAAGATAGCAAAATATATTGGATCAAAATGGTCAATATATAATTAAATAAAATATTTATATACTATAGAAAGTTGTTCATTTTCATGAAAAAACGAAATTACTTTCCGAACAACCCAATCCGTTCATTTCATGAAAAAAAATGAAATTATTTTCTGAACAACTCTATATATGCAGGCAGCAAAGTTAAATTAGAGAATTTTTAATAATAATTTTTGGCCATTGTAAGTGCGAATCATCATCAGTATGAATCATTGTAAGTTAAGGACTACCTATAACTGCAGAAAACATTACCACTGTAACAGCAAAGGACAAAGTGCAAGCAAGGATTAAATTAGATCTCATCAATGGAAATTTAAAAAAAAGATGAATACACACTTAACTGTGGTATCCTATCCAAAGGTCAGCATGTGATAATTTCTAAAATGCTCCAATCAGTTATCTTCAGGGAACTGCATAGTATAAATATTGAAATTACAAAGTTGAAGCAATTGGCACAACGATACTGCACATAGATAGGCATTGTTTGTTTAATTGAAAATTAGTCAAGTCATGTGAAACTTGTGCTTCTATTAAGAAAAACCTTGCCAAAGCATTCCTTCACATTTAGAATGAACCACAAGAAAATTGAGACTGTATTCACATGGATTATTCAGGTCCTTATGAAGAGAAATATTTCCTCATTGTAGTTGATGCCAAATCTAAATGAGTTGAAGTTCAAATCTCCAATGAAGTACCTACAACTTCAGAAACCATTGAACTACTTTAAAACATATTCATAACTCATGGATGCCCAAGAGTGTTAGTTTCAGATAATGCTATGATTTTTAGAAATGATAATTTCAAAAGTTTCTGTATTTCAAATGGCATCAAGCAGAAATTTAATGCCCCAGGGCACCATGCTATAAATGATCTAGCAGAGCACAATGTTCAGACATTCAAGACAGTCTCAATGCAATGTAAGATGAACCATTGTCTCTGATGCAGAAATTACAAAAAATTATGATGATGTACAGAGCTACTCCACTTGCCAAGGGAAAATCTCCAGCCAAACTATATCTCAAAAGGAACTTAACTAGTCAACTGGTCATTATCAAACCATGTATGGAAACTCATCAATCAACGAGTATTCCTGACACCTGTTCATATAACATCATGTAATCAAGTGCAATCACAATATTACCGTATTTTCCTGTATATAATCCGCGGATTATGTGTTAAAAAAGTTTCAAATTTCGTTGTGCGTATTATACGACGCCGCGGATAATCTGATAAAAAACATTCTCCATCAGAAAAGCTTACAATAAAGTTTTGAAAGAAATGCCGTTTATGTTTTATAAAATAAATAACAGATGGCGCTGAAAGCTTTCACGACTCGGCTGACGTATTTCAGCTATAATCAGTTTTGTCCAATTAAATTGGACAAAACTGATTATAACTTGATATTTTCTGAAGCGACGTCACCGTAACATCCGCATCGGGTAAAGTAAAATTTTACTTTACCTGTTGCAATCCAGCGCATCGCGGCGCATCAGGTGGCACGACACACTGTAAAGTATTCCACACAAAATAAAATCAAATACTGTTAATCTAAATTTCCTTTATTCCTATTTTACTGTTTACACTTCAACCAACACTGCTAGAATGCTTGAACTTTTTGACCTTATTTTCTCACCTCAACGCTATATCGTTACATTCCAATGTCACAACGGTCACTTCATGCGACTGCAATCCTTAGATCATATTACCGTACTCTACATAAGGCCGGCTGCAAACTAGTCGATATTGAGGCAATCCGGTCGCCTTCGCCGTCGTACCATACGACTTGTCATCGCATACTCGTTGCAGCGACATCGTCACCTCCGACGAAAAAAAAACGGAGCGAGCAACTTTCCTAACATCAAACATGTTAGATATTTGGTGCGATGGGACATGCGCAGTGAAAACTTTGGAAGGTTGAACATGCGTATTTGGATATTATTGTTAGTTTGTCAGATGAACTACATTTATTAAATAAATTTCAGATTTTAAACTAAATTTTATTCATTTTTATTATTTAATGATGTATTCACCCTTTTTTTTTTAATTTTTCTAAATTATTTTACATTATTTTGGTGCATAAGAGATATATCTAACGAAAGCAAAAAGATCAAATGATGCTATGAAAGCAGTTACCGGTAAGTTTCTTGCAAAAATTGCATGACCAAGAATTATCAATCACCTTTAAGAAAATTATTTAATCTGGAAAATTATTGTTTACAATATTTTAAATTAAAAGGGGGAAAATCCTAACTTTTTTGCTGATAACTAGCTGAATTAAAAAAAAAAAATTTTTTTCGCTTGCAATGTTTTGTTTAACTCAAAACATAGATGGCAGTAGCAAACAATTTACTGTTTTATTGAGATTATCGTAAAAAATATTATCATACATGTTTAAATAGATGTTTTTCATAATAAAAATGTTTTTTTTTCTGTACAATTTATTACTTATATTTTTAATCATATTGTGTATTTTTTATTTTATGTGACACTACATTATCGGCAGTATATATTTAGGATTATTCGCCGTAAAAATTGCCGCGGATTATACGGCGCTGCGGATTATGCGACGTTTTTTTTTTTACTCGAAAAAAAAGGCTTTGCGGATAATACGCCGCTGCGGATTATATACAGGAAAATACAGTACTTAAATTCAAAGCTGTTCTGATATTTTGGTACAGTACAAAAAATTTAGAGAATTTCCACTTTCTCATTAAACTTGATGATGGTTATACATGCAAATATTTCACATACATCAATTGAGGAGCACAAACATTCCAAAAATGGTGTATCATTTGCACCAAATACAAAGACAAATAAAGATGAAGAACCTACTTCTTTAAGAACATCAATGACCCCTTACTTATAAATATGCTCAATTTCAACATTTCCAAGAGAAACCATCATCCCACTTAAATATACAATTAGAAGTCACTCAATTACCTCAAGTCCAAGAACTAGCAAGACATCAAATCATACAAATCATTCTCCAGTATATTTACAAGACTTTATTGTTATTTAAATAGAAAAAAATGCCAAAATTGTAAATTTTGTTTAGTTTGGAGAATTATTGTAACCATAATTCTGATAGAGCATGTCTTCAATTACCCCAGCCAGTGTCTCCCTTTTTCCTTTGTGTTTTTTGCATATGTGTGCTGTCTGGATCATGTTCTAACTGTATATATTTTTTTTTAACTTAAATAAAATTCAATAGAAGTCACAACATATTCTCTATTTTTAATTTTTATTTGAATAACCTCATAAAATCTTTAATTGATTTATCATTAAATTTGGTAGTTTTGTAAGAATATACACAATCCAATGAATTTAAATTTATTAACTAATAAGAAATATTAATAAATTGATTTTAAATTTTTTTATTAATATACACTGAATGTAAGTGCTTTATTATTTTGTTATAAATTATATATGAGGTGTGTTCAAAAAGAAACCGAACTTTTGTTATAACATTTTTATTACTCATTGTACAACATTTTAAACACTGTCTCCCTCAAAGTAGTCCCCTCTACTGGCAATACAATGTTCCCAACGATGCTTCCATTTCTGGAAAGCCTCCTGGGATGCGCTTTCTGAGATGGCGTGCAGGTCTCTTGTCTCATTGTCCTGAATCTCCTCTATGGTTTGGAAACGACGTCCTTTCAACAAGGTTTTAAGTTTGGGAAACAGGAAAAAGTCTTCTGGGGCTAGATCTAGAGAATACGGTGGATGGGGCACAACAGTAGTGTGATGTTTTGCTAGATAGCTGCAGACAAGGAGCCGTGCATTGTCATGATGCAACATCCAAGTCTGGTTTTCTCACAGTTCAGGCCTCTTCCTGCGCATGGCATCCCTCAAATGCACTAGAATTCCCTGGTAGACTTCCTTATTTACCATCTGACCATGTGGTACAAATTCCTGATGGACAATGCCTTTGCAGTCAAAAAACACAACCAACATCACCTTGATCTTTGATCAACTCATGCCTGCTTTTTTTGGACGAGGAGACCCTTTCCCTATCCACTGCAATGACTGCACCTTCGTTTCAATATCATATCCATAAATCCAAGTCTCATCGCCTGTTATGATGTTCTTAAGAAAGTTTTCATTGTCATTGGCAGTGGCGAGCAGTTTCTGGCTGATTTCAATACTCTTCTGTTTCTGATCGTCAGTCAATAAATGCGGCACGAATTTTGCACTGACACGACGCATCTCAAGTTTGTCACTCAAAATTTGATGGCATGACCTACGCTGATGCCCACTTTGTCAGCAACTTCTCAAATAGTTAAACGACGATTTCCATGGATCACAGCACAAACTCTCTTGACATGGTCATCGTCTGTTGATGTGGAAGGTCATCATGAACACACCTCGTATTTATAATAATATACATCAATTCATAACCAAACATTATAAAATATAGTTCTTCCTGACTTACATAAGACTTATATTCCTAGAAACATTACATCAGGTGAATTTTATATAAAAGTTGGATTTATGATATTATTATTATTATTATTATTATTATTATTATTATTATTAGGAGATACTCTCACAATTGGCTTGTTGATAGCCCTATGTGTAGAAGATGTCAGTATGAGGAGGAAATTCCTCTTCACATTTTGTGTGAATGTGTGGCCCTTCATGGCTTAGGCGTATGGGGATGTATTTTTCTGTTCCCGAGGATCTTGCTTCTGTCCCATTGTGGGATGTATTTTTCTGTTCCCGAGGATCTTACTTCTGTCCCATTGAAGAATGAATGTGTAGCCCTTTCGTGGCTTAGGCGTGATCTCTTGGGGATGTGTATTTTCCTGTTCTACTACTCTCACAGTTATTATACATCAGGGGTCTCCAAACGTTTTGCCATGAGGGCCACATTGCGTACTTCAGCATTGTTCTACAGGCCATAGCAAAAAAAAACTTTAGCACTAGATATATGAATTTTATTGAAAGCAGATAAACCAATATAATAACGAAGCAGATGTAAGGAAATAAAAAAGTTACATCCATTCTGTAACTTTTTTATTTCGTTTTGAATTCTTTTAAATTTTTTTCTTTGTTAGTCCATTTTAACTGACATTTTACGTCAAAAAGATAGTAACTTGAATTACAGTTACTTTTTGCTATTCAGGAATATATTTTGAACACAATTTTAATAAATGCATTTGAAATCTATCAACATCCCATGTTTTTTTTTGCGGATTCGTATTGGAAAATTAATCCAATTGGTGGGCCAGATAAAATCATATCATGGGCCAGATGCGGCCCACGATATGATTTTATAGTAGCCATAGTTTGGAGACCCCTGTTATACATAATACACTGAAAAACAAAAGTTAAATTACAAACAAACAAAATAAAATATCTAAAAAAATTTTAAATGAAATTTTGAGCTTGAATATTATTAATCATGACAACTAATCTTAATTATTAATAAAGAATATGATCATTTTGGACTGCAATGCATTTTCATACATGTCCAAGATTGTCAAAAAGTTAATGACCATTCATGCAAAAAAATAATCTTAGATCATGCTTTCTCTAGATAAAAAATTTTCTATAATCAATCACAGACCGAATGTGGACTCATTTATGAATACGCCGACTCTAAATGACATGTTGACAACCTCAATTCAAATGCATTGCATCCTTTTCTGAATTGAGGATAAGAAGATAAAGATGATGGTCTTCTGGCATAAACACCTATTTCATTCAGCCTTTCTAGTCACAGTTTTCCTCAAAATTTTCCTTCCAGCAACTTCAGAAAATTCAAAAACAAGCAGAAAATAGAACATATCTTATGAGGATTTGGCCAAAGCCAATCTTATGAATTTAGTAAAAAACACAAATAACAAATAATTTATATATAGGCAGTGTTACATTTACCAAAAAACTATTGGAACACAAATTACAGTTTATACAATAATAATTTATTTAGTAATCTCAACTTACATCATTTTATATCATTCTCTGTCATCATTACAAGTTACTTGGATTTGTCTCTCACTTCATCTTCAAAACTGCCACCAAACTGAGAAATCAAGTTGGGGACTAGAAAGGAAGCAGTGCATCATCTGACCACCAGTGAAGATTATTGGAAAATTATTTAAATTCATCTTTCTTATTCATGACCATTTGTATCATCTGCATTTCTGGATAGTGCCTAGAGACATTATTTGCACATATATGCTCATCTGTTCATCAACTCAAAGAGAATTCACCATCAACACTACCAGCATTCATCAGAATTCTCTTTTCCTCATCCAGCATTCATCCATCATTGAATTTTCATTGAACTATTATCATAATGTACCATTTTCATCATTATTATTTGTATTAATATTATTATTATTTTGAAATATGTTTTGCCAACTATGGAACTGTATCATTGGACTAATCCAGTTCTACTGTGTGGTTTGAAGAATTATTCAGCCAAATTCTAACAACACATCATTAAGAAGATTCTTGTTTCATCTTGATTTATGGAACTCCCGGGAAATCTTGACCAAATGACAAGGCAACCATCTTAGGCTAAGACAGTTCAACTACCATCATTAATGACTTCCAGATCAAACATCAAATTGACAGAAAAGCTGAATTTGGGTGTCCTGGTCTCAAATGTTACAACTTTAGTGATATTTTCTATTTTTTGCTTATTTGACAAATAATTTAACAGTTTATTTGTAGGTAACAATCATTTTGAGTTCTTGTAACATGAGTACATCCTTCAATAGGCTTTCTAGCAATGTCTCCTGTATTCTGAAACTATTTCTATAGTCTTGATATCACAATTCAACTTCTTTGTTATATTATCTTGACTCATCCACATCTTTATCCAATCAATAATATGGCATTGGAAAAAATCAGCTAACAGTGACTATTCCATAATTATAGATAAAAGTTCCAAAATGAAAATAATGAAATCATTGGCAGCACAACTTTTATAGCAACTCAAGATATTTCCAATAGCATACAGCATTTTAAACATTATTTACATGTTCAGCATGCTTGAAATATCTTTTTATGAAATTTTCTAATTTCATATTTAACCCATTGAATGCCTTTGCTGTTGATAGACATCAACAGCAAAGGCATTCAAAGACCAAAAAATAATAAAAAAATGAGTTAAAAAAATTCAATCCTGATTTTATTAATCCAGCTTTTGCAAATCAGTTTTCTTGTGTGTATTCATTGAAAATATGTCCTACTGAAGATGGTTTCTAAATTTTTCAATTGCTAAAATATTTTTTTAAATTATGTGTAAACAAATATTGTTTATATTTGAACAGTTTGATATAATTTGGACTTTTTTACCCCATCCTGTTGATTTTATAGTCTAATCTATCAAAGTTATCTTGATTATGCAATTCAATAAATGATATTTTTGAAATTTTAAGAAAAAATCAAATTTTTCATAAAACAAACCATAAAATGCTGAAAATTAGAAAATATTATAGATAATAAGAAAATAATGATTAATTCTGTTAAAATAAACAAAAATATTTTTTTATGTTAATTTTTTTGTTTTAATTTCACTGAAATTTAGGAGAAAATTGTGAATGGCTCATGGCTTCATTCATGGCTCATTTTGTTCAGAGGACTTGTTATTATCTAAAAATATCAATAATTTCATTGGATGGCTAAATTTTATATAAAAAAATTCATGTTTTCATCAATCTCATAAATGTAACGAAAAGTTGTGAAAAATATAAAATTTGAAAAAATGCTTATATTGTTAGAAAGAGAATAAAAATACAATAAATATTAAAACTTTCAAAAGATTTCAATGAAAATTAAGTGAGATTTCACAATTTTAATTTTCATATTTTTTTACATATTAATTAGGCTTAATTTCAAAACATTACTGATATCTAAAATCTTAAATATTAAAAAACAATTAGGAAAATTAATTTGTAACCTAATTTTTGCCTATAATGTATAATTCATAATGACAATATGTTATTAATGATAGTATTATATATGATAATGCTACTTCTAACTCTAATTCTAACAATAACTCTATTTCCTTGTCAAGAGTAACATTATCAATAGTATTGTTAGTTCTCATTATAGTCACTTCATAATTATCATTGAAATTTTACTGCATAAAATTATAGTAATGCATTGTATTAAATTATAATGATGATTTAATAAATATTTTGGATATCAGAATTTTTTATTCAAAATTTATATAAATCAAGAAGTACCTATATTCTGAGTATAATATACCTTTTTATGAGCTCCTGGAGCTACCAAAACATCTACACAACCTGTACAATAACACCTACAAAAAAATTTTAAATTCATATATTAAACAAATCATGAAAATAAAAGTGTTAATATAATAATTATATGAAATTAATTCATTTTTAAAAATAAATCAGAAAAAATTATTGTTGTTGTTAATATTATAATGAATCTTGTTTATGAATTAGATGTGTATTATTTGTTTCATCTTTTAAATTTAAGTATAAGTAATCTTTAATAAATAATAAAATCTTTTTCAGAAGTAATTAATAGTAAAATGTTTTTCAGAACAAGAGTTTAATTTAATTCTTTGATAAATTTTATTTTTAAGCAATTCAAAGTATAATGAAATTCCAAAGATTCAGAAATCCCAATAGGAATGCATAAAAATAGGAAAATCCTAATGAAGTAGTTTTATGAAAAAACAGAATTAGGTATACAAACAGTTTCAGTTAAATTAAATGATATTATTTTTAAATAAATTCTGGAAAAATCATTTTAGATATTAAATATCTAAGTAAACATAATAAAAGTACAGGTAGTCCTTGATTTATGACAGAGTTTGGTTTAAATTCCATCATTTTAAGTCAGTGTAGTCAACTAGTCATAAATTGTAAATGCCAAAAATTTATGGATTTCTCACTACTATTGTTTACTAGGACACTACACTTTATCTTAATATACACAAAGATCACAAAACTACAAAATCAGATGAAAAAATGACGCTTTTCATATATCATACGAATGGGTCAGAGACTCAAATCCATGGAATTACATTGACCAATCACAGAATTTATAGTTCATTATTGTAAATATGAATAGTTGTAAGTCAAGACAGCTGTAAATTGAGGACTACCTATATTTAGTAATTAAAATTTTCTATAATTCAAATAATTATGCAATTTTACCAATCAAATAATTGAAATTTAAAATGTATCTTGATAATCTGACATATCAAAAAAATTCAATCCCAGGTATACCTGCTGAGAAGTTTTACTATAAATTACATTTAAAATAATTTTTTTAATTTGCATTAATATTTTTGCAATAATAATCAATCACTTCATTAAATTATGTATTAAAGTTTAAATAAAAATTATTTCTATATGCATTAATTATTCTTTTTGACTTTTTCAATGTGGAGTTGTTATTTATATATATTATAAATCTGAAATGCCTGTGCATGTATATGCACTTATAACACAAGAATGGCATTAATCCAATAGATTAATGCCATTTGCCAAAATAAATATTTTATTGAAATTTTAAATATATTCATATAAAATAAATTTTATAATACAAACACCAGTATATCAATTTAAAAGGTAAAATTTTACTTTACCCCATGCAATCAAGCACGTCGTGCCGCCAGCTCCAACCTGTGTTTGTATAAGTTCATCAGATAGGTGACGCCGCACTGTCTGATGTGCCACTTTGCCTATCTAATGAACTTATACAAACACAGGTTGGAGTTGGTGGCATGACGCACTTGATCACATCGGTTAAAGTAAAATTTTTACTTTACTCCAAAGTGAGATTGATGTCAGTGAATGACATTATCATTAAAATGATGTAGCTTTAGAAAATATCAGTTAACAAATAGCAATAATTTTTATAAATTACATAAAAATATTTTCTTTTTATTTTTAGTATTAAGTAATTGTTTTCTTTTCTAAAAAAAATTTTATATTATCACAGTAAAAATTACATTAGAGTACATCTACATCAAATGGCTCCCAAGAGACCGGTCAAAGTTTCGTTTCCCTATAGTTGAGTTGAGTTATGGTATTCAAATCTTTGAACATACATATTTTAAAATGAGTGGATCATCCTAATGATGATGTCATACACCGTTAGGATGATATGTGAAACATGATTTCTAGATGTTAAGCGTGCAATCCCAAAGTTTTGATTTTGAATACTATGAACTTTTTTGACAGATTACAGATTATTTTTCAGTACAGATTTTAATATGATTTATTTAAAATCGCTATTTTAAATATTATTTTAGTTACTTTTAATCTACTTTAGTTAAATATAATAGGCATTTATTGATTACTAGTGAATGGATTAAAACATTCTTAATTAATAATAGTTAAAAAAATAAATTTATTTTTCACCCAAATATGAATCCTAAGTAAGATTCTTGATTGATCGTCGAGAGTTTTTGCATTGCGTCATATCATGCAGCGCGGCGTCGCCTACCTGATTATGGTATATAGACGCAGGTTGGAGTCAGTGGCGTAACATACTTGATCACTTTGGGGTAAGATAAATTTTATCTGCTAATATTGCATAAATAAACTTCCACTTATATAATTAGTATATCTATAAATAAGCCTTATTTGAAGTGGAAAAAGATATATTTATTATAGAAGTGCTTTCGACTTCAATAAGTCATTATCAGCTATACATAAAAACAATTAGAATACCTATTGTATTAAATGAATTATTGCAAAATTTCCTTCCTAGTCTTCAGGAGACATTCAATAAGTTATAGTTTTGCTTATTACTTCAATTTCTCCAACCAAAAAAAGTTGATTTTTTTGATCCATGTATAAGCCAACCCTCCTACTTCAGAAACTTTTTCTGAGAAAAAAACCTTGGCTTATACACAAGTATATACAGTAGTATAATTTCAATAAAATCAACATCAATTGCTTTAATTGCTTTATATTAACATATTTCAACTTGACATTTCAATTATTATTTTGTTATAAATAGCAAATGCTATATGTTCAAGGTTGTTTTATATGATCAAAATATTTTATTTATTAATTTTATTGACTATTATTTAAAATATATTCTAATGTATAAAACATAAATGGCATTATAATATATTATTATGCATACATTTTATTCAAATTATTTATTTTTGCACTTTTTGTTATAATGTAAATGTTTATTCAAGTAAATTTTAGTATAAGAACATCAAAAATCAGTCAAAACTAGCATAAAAAAATAACAGCAATTTAAAAGATGAAATTAAAATTATATCCAAAAATGCAATTTCACTGTATATGACAGAGAAAAAGATTTGCTTCATTGACAATATGGGTATGTTTTGAACAAGGCACTAAATATTGATAACTTTCTTATATTTTCATCTGTAAATTGAAATTTTTATGATTTTCAAAATAAAGTTGATTGGAAATGTTGAGAAATGCTGTTTCTGCAATATATTGATTCTATGAATTGCAAATATAATTTACTATAAACTGTTTAAAATGGTAATAAAATCATTTTGTTTTGAAAATAATAAATTTATTAATGATGCATTTTAAAATTGCATTTATTATGTCGAAAACTCAGAATAGTCTAACAAAAAATGTTCCATAAGTCTACATGATATTTAATGTGTAAATAAACTGTGTTAAAAATCATAGAACACCACCAAAAATCTGAGTTGCAGAGTTGGAGTCAGGAGTCAGAGGTTTTTGGATGGAGTTCGAGTCGGAATTTTAAACTTGGAGTTAGGACCTTACAAATTTTAGGGAGTTGGAGTCGGATTTTTTTTAAAAGGTGGAGTCAGAGTTGAATCATTTTCCATCTGATTCTGCAATCTTAGGTTGCAAAATCGAAGGTTTTTTGGGTAAGAGTCGAAATCGATCAGATTTTTAAACTCCATGGAGTCAGAGTCGGACCTTACAAAGTTTAGGGAGTTGGAGTTGGAGTCAGATCATTTGCCATTCGACTCTGCAACCCTGCCAAAAATATTATCTTTTAATTGAACATTTATTTCTGAAGTTTAAATTCAAATCAACCCCTACTTTTTATTAATGATTTCTTTGAAATATTTAGGTGAAATTAATTATAATTAATAGCTATTGTGCATTTATATGTATACTAGCTGTAATACCCGGCATTGCCGAGTTTTGTTTATAAATCACATATTAAAAATAATTATTGAAAAAAATAATCATTAACATGCAATATATTGTATATATAATCATACAATAAACAATGCTCCAAATTCAATATCATTTTTCTCTTGTTATTGTTTGTTTATATTTCCTTTAAAAATTAAATGATTAAATATTCAAAATTTGTTCCTGTATGAAAACACTTGTATTAAATATATAGAAATATCTTTTATTATACAACAAACAAACACGTATTAAACAACCGCTTTGCAATAAAAAGTGAAGCACCCGCTTGGTCCTATGTTGCATAGTACAGTGATCTCAAACTCACGGTTCGCGGGCTGCATCCTGCCCGCAAAGTAATTTTGTATTCCCCAAGATATTTTAGATATTTGTTTAAATACATATTAATCAGAAAATTATTTCAATTTAATGTTAACAAAATAATAATCTAAAGTAGGGGTGGGCAACCTC
>AYEL01069480.1:0-44859 GCA_000484575.1 Olivierus martensii
TACTGCTTTTTGTGTGATTTTAAATATTACTTATTATTATTACATAATATTGGATAAACATATAAGTCTAATAGTTTACGTCTTGATGAATAATTATATAATTTCTTTGTGTGATAAAATATAAATATCAATAAATTTCATCTGAAATATGTCAGAATCATAATTATGATATAGAACAGGCTTAACTGCAAATTCAGCATAAAAATTCCTTTAAAATAAAACATCCAATGAAAAAGTATGATATAAAGATACTGATTGAACACAGATTGATACTGAACAGTATCCTGTATCATAATCAATAATAATTGTATTGGCTAAATAATTATGTAAAAATCCAGTAATAGTAATGCAGGTAAGTTATCTGTTGCCCCTTACTTTCACACTTAGCGCCATCTATTGGTATTTATTGTCATAAAATAAATAAAAATTGGGCCCCTTAGGGCCCTAAAAAAGGGCCAAATAAAAAAAAGGGCGACGTAGGGACATGCCCATACTGATACTGAACAAAATTCTATATCATATTCCTAAATATCTTTTTTAGATTTTAAATAAAAAAGTTTCATACATACATACATCCATACATACATAATCTGTATTTTGTAAGTATATAGATATAAATGCACAATAGCTGATAATTCAATTTAAAATTTGATAGAATATATTATTAATTTTATTATTTTTGAGTTCAAATGTTCTCTTTAGTTATTTTTAAATGTAATCAAATTTGAACAAGTTACTTATAAAATATATAAAGCTAAAGACAATTAATAGTTTTAATTGAAATGTTTCTTTTGAATTAAATTTTAAGTATATTTCTTACAAAGTTGTAAATTACAAAAACTAGCAATACTAAACCTAATGGTCTATAACTCTGCAATAATTCCAGAGTCCACTTGGCCAGGTCTTTTATCAAAAAGATAAATTCTGAAATAATTATTCTAATTATTCTAATACAAACCAATACAATAAACAACTGGAACATCACAATTGTTAACAAAATCATGAACATATGTTAGAATCAAGCTGAGAATAAAGAGTTAGTGCACTTAAACTATAAAGTGAATAAATATCAAAAACAAATAAATTAATCCCTTCAGTATCTTTGCCATATATATATATCATGATTTAATTATTTCTATGTGCATGTATAGATGTCAAAACAAAGTGATAAAAAAACAATAAAAAAGGTTAAAAAATTTAATTCTGTTTTATTAACTAATTATTGTGAATTAATTTATTTCCTCTTGATTACATGAAAAAATTCCTTTTTGATTGTATTTTCTAAATTTTTTGAAATCTACATTATACAATGCATACTGCGCAGTACACTAAGGTCATTCAAGTAGGCCTCACTCTCATAACTTCGCGGAACACTTACAAACACGTTCGTGGAACACCAGTTAAGAACCACTGGTCTAATATATCAAAATTATTCCAATTTTGGAGTGAGATAAATAATATTTTTGAAATTTTAAGTAAAAATCAAATTTTTCATATGATGAATGATAAAATGCTGAAAATTGAAAAATATTGCAGCTAATAAAAAAGTATTGATTAATTTTGTTAAAATAATCAAAAATATGACTTAATTGTTCATTTTTTTTTTCAATTTCACCAAAATTTAAGAAAAAATCATGAAAACAATACATAAACACACTGTGGCTATTTAAATGGATGTGGCACTTTTATTGCTTTAAAACAGCCATTCATTTCACAGGAAATTGTTTCCAAGCTTACTTTATTCCATAGCATGTGGTACTGAGTGAATTATTAAAATAAATCATCTGCAGTCCAATTAGAGCAACATAAATATTATTACATTTATTTATGTAAAAAACAAGACCATTTTCATATGAGCCATTCACAAGCCAAATCGATTAACTCCACTTTTTGAATTTTTTAAAATTTTAGTGCCAATACACTTGATTGACTATTAACTATTTATAATAAAAATAAATTTTCTTAATAGTTAGGCTTAACACTACTAAATGACAAAAACTTTTTTGGCCATTGAATAATTAATTTATTTTAGAAGTCAATTTGATTAACTCTATATTCTAATGTAAATTGTGGCAATAATACATTTCAAACGTTTACAAGTGTCATATTATGCCTAAGACATTTTTTGAATTTACCTTTCAAAGTTAGAATTATATTTTTGCATCTTTTAAAATCACTAAATTGGAAGGATCAATTGAGAGACATGAAGGAAAGATACGATACTGCCTACATGAAAGTTTGACTAACCAGTTTTTATTTAGTAAATTTCTGATTTTAGTCAAGATCTTTCTTTAGTCATCTAGGATATGACAATGAGAATTTAGTTAAGTAATTTTTTAATATAATAGCTTATATTAGATAATAATGGCAAGCTGTTCATTTTGTCATAAAAAATAATTAATCGGTTATTGTTCATATGTGGATATTAATAGAGTAACGCTTTGTAAAGTAAATAATTTATTATATTAAACAAAGTAAAAGATTATTAAAATAAAAAATAAGGCGGACCATATGGATCCTCTACTGCGACCATAACTCGATGACTGAGACTAAAAGTTAGTTCCCACTAGCATGAAACCATGGCAAAATACACACATGTTGCATGTTCTAGATAAATCAGCATGGTTTTTACATCATACTGCAGAGTAAAAACTGCTATCGTCCAGTTTCTAGATGGATTTAACTTTTCCGCAACAGTAAAATCCGTCGAGATTATATCCACCAATGAAATCCATGCGTTTTGTGACATTGAATTGTTGGCAACCTTGACCGTCAAGATGGTGGGATTCTCTTTCATTAAATCTCATCTCTTTAATCAAAATTGCATAGAAACATTGTTCGTATTTCTTCTTATAAATATTTTCGATCCAACATTTCCTCTTCCTCGATTTTGTTTCAGTTTCCTCATTTATTGCAGCTAATAGCATCATTTGGTAAATAGCGCAAGTCTTTCATTGATTAGCGTCCATTTTGTTTTACACAAAATAAATTATGGGGACGGCACTAAGAACCTTGGAGAAAGCGAAGTTTATCACGACTATGGGAATCTACAAGCACGTTTATCTGCGATGGTTTTTGACTGTTCTGCTTTCCACAGTGGATAGTGGGAACCAACTTTAACTCTTTCTGTTCGACCTTGTTCTCCCAATACTCTGACATTATCTAGCAACCAAACTTTTGTTTAACATTTGAAATATGTACTGCATTAACTTATTCTTAAAAATATTTTGCAGATTGAATTTGATGGTATTATTATTATTTTTTCTTTTCACTTGCCAAATCGATTAACTCCATCAGTACAAAAATTGTAAAAATAATTATTACTCCAAGGATATACTATCTTATGCATTTTATATATTGCTAGATAAAAGCTACATCTGTAATAATATATTATGCATTTATATATTGTTATATAAAAGCTGCACCTGTAATAATACATTCTACAATGTTTATTTGAATTTATAAAGGGAATTTTAAAAAACAATGTATATTATTTTATCATTTTTCTCTACTTTTCGTTTTGTAGAGTTAACGATTTGGCAAGTGAGCGGCTCATATAAGTTATAATTTTTTTATATAAATTAAAAAATTTACAAAAAGTACTGCTAAAAATTGTGTAAATGAAGTAAGAACAAGTTAGCAAATATGAAACATTAATAGAAAAAATAATATTTCATTGAATTTATGTAATTTTTTAATAATTATATAATGTAACTTCATTCAACAAAAGTTACATATGTTTTGGTTTTTTATAAATAATTTCTGTAAAGTTCATTTGAATATTTTCATTCATGGCTTCTTTTGTTTAGAGTAGGTGTGGGCAACCTCCGGCCTGCAGGCCACATTATTTTATTATATCTAATACCAAAACTATGTATACTCACATATCTGTACCTTCTCTTTTTTAAATAAATACTATTATTATCAATTTATATCTGTATCTTCTCTTTTTTAAATAAATACTATTATTATCAATTGTACTGTACCTTCTCTTTTTTAAATAAATACTATCATCATCAATTGTTTTTATGTACCTTCTCTTTTTTAAATAAATACTATTATTATCAATTGTTTTTGTTTTTCTCTTTTTTAAATAAATACTATTCGTGGTCCACTATAAATTTTTCTATACGGCCCCCTACAAAAAAAAGGTTGCCCACTTTTTTTTAATAAATACTATTATTATCAATTGTTTTTGTTTTGGGCCCGTAGTCTCACCATTCTATTATCAATTGTTTTTGTTTTGGCCCGTGGCCCACCATAAATTTTTCATACAGCTCCTTACAAAAAAAGGTTGCCGACCGCTGCTATAAATTATTATTTTAGTCACCTACAAAAAAGGGGTTGCCCACCCCTGGTTTAGAGGATATGTAACTATCTTAAAATATAAATCATTTCATTTGATGGCTGAGATTTTATATAAAAAAATTATATTTTCTGCAATCTTTTATATGGAATGAAAAGTTCTTTTTTATGTAGCAAGCTTGGTGGCAAAATTTTGATTGTTCCTTCCCATTCAAATAGAGTACTAAGGGAACTAGGAATGAAAAGTTGTGAAAAAAATAAAATTCTAAAAAAATGCTTAAACTGTTAGAAACAAGGCAAAATGCTCTATAAAATTTGTAAATTTCAAAATATTTCATCAAAAATTAAGCAAAATATCACAATTTTAATGTTTGCATATTAATTAAGCTTAATTTTAATTATTGGTCAGTATGTAATTACAGGCAGAAATTGAGATGTGTGGCATTCAAGGGGTTAAACAATAAAAATAATTTATTAAATCCACTATTTTATCCAAAAAGCACTTACAAAAAAGTTAACAAGTTTTATTGAAATAATAATAAATCACAAACAAGTTAATAAAAACAACTTGTTTAATTATCAAAAATCTAAAACACAACAATAAATTTATTAGTCAATAATCCAAATATCAAAAGAAATTTTAAATTACCTAATTACTAAACCTTCACTTATGCTACAAGAGAATACTCAATTGGCCAATTGACAATTCAACAATATCACTGAGCCTAATGTTCTCTCTATAATTCCAACTCCAAATCCTTGTCATAAAGTGGCTCAACAGGGATTGCGAACTGATGTTAGAGTTCATTCCTCCGGCTAAAGAAACTCTGGTTTTATCCAAATCAAAGTGTAAGGCATCATACTGATGCTTTAGCAATACCAGAGTAGCAAAATGCCTTGAAGGGATCATAAATGATCCCTTCAAGGCATCAGGTCAAACCTCATCATATTTAGTCTTCCACCTGTATTGGAGGATAATCAAGTGGTGACTATTTTCTTTCATTAAATATTTTCTTCATTGAAGAAAATATTGAATGGAACTTAATGTTTTCATGTGAAAGATAGGATTTCTTACGGGATGATCCTGTAATGAGTACATAATAGATCACTGGTTGATCACAGTGCTAGAGCTGTTTAAAACCCCCCTTTTTCCTACAATCATCAAAATCATCAAGCTTAACTTTGCTTTTGATTTAACCACCTCAAACGTTGTCAAGATCAGAAGTCTCCTTTTAAGTGTTACCATGTAAGGCTCAACTCAAATGAGCTTTTGTGAGCTTTACATGGTAAGCTCATACTCAAGTTCTGCTATTTGCATAAATCTATCAGACAATTTCTATTTTTTTAATCATATATACCAGAATAGTATATAGTATATACCAGAGTATATATCATAGAATATTACTGAAAATCAAGTCATTCATCTTTACGATTATAATAACATTATAATAAGTATATTTATAAATAAGCCTTATTCAAAGTGGAAAAAAATAATTTTATTAATAGAAGTACTTTTGACTTCAAGAAGTCATCATCAGCTTTACACAAAAAAACAATTAGAATACAACCAAAAATTTTTTGTGTAAAGCTGCTGATGACTTCTTGAAGTCAAAAGTACTTCTATAATAAAATTATCTTTTTCCATTTTGAATAAGGCTTATTTATAAATATACTAGTTATATAATTGGAAGTTTATTTATCAATAACATTATATATAATGCTTACAATTCCATCAAAAAGAAAGAATTTTTTAACTCTGTTATGAGATCTCAATTCTGCAGTGATGTTATTCAGATTGGATGATGTCATGAAGCATATTTTCAAAGGTGAAATCATTTCATTTTTATTACCATTTTTGAAAGATTGAGTCAAGAGTGTAAGTATCTTTACCCTTAAATAAATTAAATGCTCAATAAATAAGTATAATAGGAAATAAAAAAATTTGGGTTTGATCCTTCACATCTTGAAAAGATAATCCTGAACATATAATTTAAATGCTATTTAAGATAATCTCTGATAAAATATTAAGATTCTTCTGTTATACAACAGGAAGACCATTGTAATTTTCAATTCTAATTGCACATGAAAACAGAAGTTATAATTCAGATTTCTTTAAACAGCTATATGAAAACAAAGTATTATATAATGCATTAAAAATATAATACACAGATGGAACATCTGCTTAAATTTTAATGTGCTGAAGAATTTTGTGTTTAACCAGTTTGTCAACAGTAAGAGACAATTGCAATAACTCAGTATTTAACATTAAACCAGTGGAGAGGAAAAGTACAACTCTCTAGCTAATTTATTATATACATATATACATTGTGTACAAAGACACAAAGTGAAAAGGTACAAGAAAGTTATAGTTCTGACATGTGGTCGCTTTGAAGGCATCAGCAAAAGTGAAGTGGTTGAACTTTCATGCTATCTTCTTCTGAAATTGGGGTGACTTCTGTTGGTTTATTTCTTTTACTGTTGACCTTGTTACTGACCTCCTCAAACTTTTCTTAAAAGTGCTGTTTTCTTGACCCAACTGTAGTGTTTAACTATCTTATTAAGTTGTAATTTGTTCACTCAATAATGACAATGTTAAATTGGTGACACAATATTTTATTATTCATTCATTTATTACATACCTCGTGACTTCTCTAGTTACTTTTCGACATGTTAGGCTTCCTGCCATCACCTCTGCTCCCCCTGGTGGCTACTTCTGATCTCTCACATCGTTCCTCTTTTGAAATCTTTCTTTCTTTTCTTTCTTTCTTTTTTTTTTTTTGTTTTAGAGAAAACATTAATTTCCCCACTTGTATTTTCATTGGTGTAGTTAGTTGGTTTCTATCTCTTAAATTGTAGGGTATGTCCTTGTTTTTACTTGGACTCTTCTGTTCAGTTTTTGTTTTATCTTCTGTTTCCTGTGGAGGTGTTTGTTTAGTTGGTTCATCATTGGTATGATATGATGTGCTGTCTGTTTCTTCTGAATATTCTACTCTCTTCATCTTCCACCATGTATGATGTGGGCATCTGGTGTTTTTCTACTATTCTACCTCTCTGCCATTTGTCATTCTCTCTCATAAGAACTTCTTGATCATTTTTAATTGCAAGTAAATCGATAGTTCCTCTGTCAATAAGTTTTTTGTTTCTCCTGATTATTCTTTATTCTGTGTTTTACTGTTTTAATATTGTTTAATTTTGATCTTAGTAGTTTCTCTGTGATTGGGGTTTTATCTTTCAACCTTCTGTTGAATAGTAGTTGCACTGGTGATAGTCCCATACTTGATATTATTGTGTTTCTATATGTGAGTAGGTAGTCAACTGTCTCTTCAGATGTTTGTTCATTTTTTCTAAGCATTTTTTTTATTATTCCCACTGCTTGTTTGGCCATGCCATTGCTTTTTGGGTAGTTTGGGCTTGATGTTGTGTGTTTTATATTGTTCTCATTTAGGAACTGCTTGAATTGATGTGCTTTGAATGGTGAATTATCTGTTATTATTATGTTCGGATATCCATGAGTAGCAAATATTTCTTTTAATTTTGCTATAATATGATTGATTGTTTTGTTATTTAGTTTCCACATTTCAATCCATTTTGAATAATAATCAATGACTATTATGTAGTCAGTTTGCTTGTGTGTTGCTATATCCATCCCTAGTTTTTTCCATGATCTGTCTGGGATCTCATGAGGTTTAAGTGGTTGCCGTGGGTTAACTTGCCTTGTTATGTTGACAGACTATATAATGTTTGATCATTTTTTCAATGTCTTGTGACATTCCTGGCCAGTATAGCAACTCTCGAGCCTCTGCTTTGGTTTTTTTCTATCCCTTGGTAGCCAATGTGCAGGTTTTTTAGTGTTAATCTCCTCATAGTCTTTGGTACTATTAGTTTGTCACCATACATTGAGGTTGTCATATATTGCTAGTGAGTCCTTTATGTTATGGTAAGGTTTTATTTCATCTTTGATATCTTTCTTATCCTTCGGCCATGTGTTTCTTATATAATTGCTCACTATTTTTAGTATTTGGTCCTGCTTTGTTTCCTTCCTGAATTGTTCTTTTCTTTCTTCTGACATGGGTATTCTCTCATTTACTACATGTATTATATCTGTGGGTCGGAGGTATAGGACATTATGTCACATTTACTACATTTTATAGGAGAGCAGTTTGAAGGTGTTTTACGTTGTTCTCCCTTATGTATCTTGCCTATTAATAGCATTATCGCAATGAAATTTTATCAGTTTACTCTTTCAACATTGCGTGTCATGTTGCTTCACATGTAATGTACTTTTTTTTACTGATTTTACTGATATATAATGGACATGGTGTTGTATACCTTTCATAAACATGTTACATTATATGACATAGTGTTCTTGATATTTAAGGAATAATATTACTCAACCACATTAATTTTATTGTAAAAACATATTACATGAACAGAACATTATGCACATTGTGATATAACTTGCTGTAAGAAAATAAATGTCACATTTGGTCCTGAATCCCATCTATGTCTTCTTCTGGATTGTCTGTTTTGTTTGTATTACTTGTATATTCTAAATTTTAATAAAATGCATGGCAAACTGAAGGGAGATATGGCAATAGTGCCATTAAATCAATATATTTCTGCTGAGAAATAGGTATTGGGACATCTGAGAGTTGATTCAAACCTGCTGGAAATGTAAGTTCATGTCTGCGGAACCTAACGAAGTCAGCCTGCTGACTTCAAAAGATGTTTTGAAATACAGAATTCCCTTGTTTTGCTGTTTAACGTGTAATTGCACACACTTCGATAGAAGAAATGGCCATTTCTCAATATCCATTTTCCTATGAACAAGGGGAGGCCTTGCAGAGTCTTTTGAGACATACAGTGTTAACTCCTACCAAACACACACTGGAGATAACAATGTCAAATCACATGGAAAACTGACTGGACTGTAACGTAGTTCATGCAAACTCCACCAGACTGTGCTGAAGTATACAATGCTATGTCTAGATGGTGTTGTATACCTCTAACAAGGGAGCAGACAGAGTTGCTGAGCTCAGATTTCGATGAAATGTGGCAGGTTGATAGATTATGGCAAGACATTAATATATGCAAAAAATTGGAACCTAAAGCTCACGCTCTGCGTTCTTTTATATCAATTAAAATCTAAATAATTTGTCACTTCTGCTGACGTAACATACGCATCACGTGACACTGGTCGCTCACGATGTTTGTTCGATGACGGCGACCGTTTATTATTATATTGGGGTATGTCAATGTGAGCACGAAATAACTCATAGGAGATGAAAAAACAATTTATTTGGAAAACGTTTTCCAAATAAATTGTTTTTTCCCTGTATAGATAGTTTTCAACTTACTCTCATTTAACTTATGATATTTCAATCTTACAATAGCTCTTACAATATTCCAAACTTGGCCATTTTCATAGCATATTGGCTAGAAAAATGTTTTTGTTTATTACAGAAAATGATTGATGTAATAAATCGGTCATTTACCATCTTGAGGATCTGAGTTCAATTCTAAATGATTTTACACTTAGAGCACAAATTCAATTCTGGATTATTTTATAACCCTGAGGCTACAGGATCATATCCATATGATTATACCATTTTAAAGGATTCAGTATTCCATTGTCTATTATTACTACTAAAATTATTAACATTATGAGTCATATAATAATTCATCCTACTATTACTATACTTGAAATCAATTAAAGTACTAAACATAGGAGATGAAAAAACAATTTATTTGGAAAACGTTTTCCAAATAAATTGTTTTTTCATCTACATTTAGTGCTTTAATTGATTTCAAGTATTATGAGTCATTTTTAACTTATGATAGGGTTATCAAAACATAATTTCATCATAAAATAACATAAGTTGAGGACAACCTATATCTTACTTTAGTTTTAATTTACTGTAATTGTAAGGAATCCACAAGCATCTTAAGCAAGAAAAATACACAATTTTATTGTGTATTTTTCTTGCTTAAGATGCTTGTGGATTCCTTGTATTTTTCTTGCTTAAGATGCTTGTGGATTCCTTGTGTTTCTTAGAGGTAGGAGAACTTGATAGTTTGTGATTATTTACTGTAACTGTATTTAATCATCTCATTGTGCAAAGTAACTGAAGATGAGTTGATAACCTGAAAGCACTCAGTTAAATTCTGTACATTATTAATCAGTATAAGATAAAGATTTATTTTTGTTAAAAGAAGACCAAGTTTATATATTGTATATTAAAGGTAAACAATAAATACAGTGAATATACTTATCAGATTTACAGTAAAAGGACTTGTATTAACAATAAATTTTTCTTTGAAAATATTGCTGTTTTAAAAGAAAATTACTTATTTCATTTGCATTAAAATTATTATTATAATTTTAAAGTTTTTTTCTTGATTTTTCTGAAGAAAACAAACAGCAACATTTTTTTCCTGCAAGTAAAGCATATTGAAAATATTATTACTAAAAAAATTTAAAAGTAAAAATAGAAAAGGTTTTATAACTATTTTATAAAATATATTTTTCTATAAATTTTGAAAAAATATCCATAAGTGTTTTCAATATTTTAGAAGATAAGCAATTTTGAAAGAATTTTATGGGTGAGTAGGTCTATGTCATTTCATTTATGAATTATTAGACTGTGCTATTCATTTCAAAATAAAATCATTTTTTGAATACTATTCTTATTTTTATTAATAGATCGGAAGAGCGTCGTGTAGGGAAAGAGTGTAGATCTCGGTGGTCGCCGTATCATTAAAAAAAAAAATATTTAAGCAAAATAAAATAATTTCTCAAAGACATTCATTATTTATAAAAATCTAAAATTTAATCTACTTTAACAATTTCTAAATAACATACCATTATATATTATCTGATATCTGATGTAAATGGCCTACTAGATGCATGCCAATCCTCAACATTAGGAACTCAATTAGAAATATTGAGTTCCTAATATTAGATCAATAACCTCCCTTCTATTTTTAACAGCAATGATAGGTTCATTGCCCTTATTTAAGATAAAAATATTAGCACTTGCCAAAAACTTCAATAAACACTTACTTTGTTGTTTGATATCTTTGTCCCCTATACATGATGTGAGTTGGCATTAACATCAATTCTTTGATTCTTTTGATAAAACTCAACCAGATGCACAAAATCAGACACTGGTGGTAGTTTATCTTTATCATAAAGAAAACATGCAGAGGCAATATTAAGTTCCATATTCACTCAGTTCTCATTCAGCTTTACCTGTATAATAATTAAATCTGTAGAACAGAAATCCTATATGGGTGAAACAGTTATATTATTTTTAAGAAAAACATTAGTTGAAGACTACTTTCAGAAGTAAAAGTAAATAATTTATCCTCTTTGCAGTTTATTCTTTGTATTTGTTCCTTATAGTGACATAAAAGCAAAGTAATAGCAGACTTCCACAAGCTACCAATCCAAAAGATGAAAACAGCTTAGGAGTGCTGGAGGTTGAGCTGAACCACTATAGACCCATAACAGTACAGATGCATAAGGGTAATCCATTCTCCCCTCCAAAACTTGAATACCAGAAGATCCAGAGTCCCTTCCAGAATCTTCATCCTTGTGAATGTGTGTGTATGAAATGTAATGTGCCTAATTAATTCTTGCAAAAGAGCAAGAATTAATCAGGCACATTGCATTTTCAAGAGTATCAGTTATCCAGATTTGTGTTGGGATCTGAAAATATGTTTAATTGTTCTTTCAATTCACCCTAGTGAAAGACTTATAATTGGGCACTTTGACAGCTTTAACCAAACTGATGTCAATCATCAGAATGACGTACTTCCTTTTACATCCTTAGTTCATCCTATAATCCCTATTTCTCAGTTTTGAGCCCTAAATTTTAGGTTGTAAAATGTGCTAAGAGCTTATTAGCACCTCGTATATGGACATCCCTAGTATACATCAGCTTCACAAGGCTTGGAAAGATCCTTCACTGGAACAACTCTCAAGTGAGTTCCCTCTCCAAGAACACGTCCATCCAAACTTTGAATGAACCATTTATGTGAACTCATTTTTACAAATATATATGAGTGTGCCATTGTCCAAGATATAATATCTGAGCATTGGTAGAGATTCTCCTGGAAGAGAACCATCCATTCTGCTCAAGATCTTTTGCAGAAGCTTGACTTCATTGGTCATCATCTTGGAGTCTGGGTAATCCTTCTTAATAATGGCCATCCAAAAGGAAGTCAAAGCTTTGAAGTATAAAGGCTGGGTCTCACAAGCGTAAAATGCAACATAAATACATCAGCGTATTGACACTGATGATGTCACTTCCTATATATTACTAGACGCTGTGCCATTATGCCGGAGATGACTTTTCTTCAACTTTATGTGCTGCGCCAAGAGTACATTGGCATTTGTCCAATCAGAAGCGAGATTGTTTTATTCGTAGAGAAGATACATGTGTGGCAAGTAGAGAAGATACATGTGCGTGTTCAATAATGAAGCATTTCTGGAAGAAATGAGAAAATATCAAATTCTTAACAATAAAGAAATGTCCGATCATGATGATGAACTATCCATGTTGAATCAGCTAACTTCAAATGATATCACAGTAATTAGCCAATAGCTAAACAATGTTATGTCGTACATTTTTGATCTGAACATCATTACACTTGACGTTTCATGCATGACACATTTACATCAGCATACTGACGTCGTGTTTTACGCCTGTGAGACCCAGCCTTTACTGTGGCTAAGAGCACAGAATTCTTTTTGTAGTTTATCAACTCCAGAAGGAGGCGTAGAACCTGCAGATCTGGCCTATTTGTCAGCACCAGATGTACTAACAGGAGGATCAGAGGAAGCTAATTTGGAACTATGACCTGATTACTGAAGGTCATTACTAACACCATCTTTTCTCTTAGCTCTCTTCAGCTTTCACCTAGATCAGCTGATCCAGACAATTTTGCCTATCTTGGACTAGATTTATTTATAGAAGAGGCAGAGTGTTCCATGTCTTACTACAGAGATATATGCTAACATCATCAGCTCCCCTTTAATTTGCCAGAACTATCAATCCTATGGTGGGGCAGAGATCCAGTTCCATTCAAAAAAGATTTTTTGCCATTAGTATCCATAATGGTATAAAAAAACTGGAGGAGAAAAATAAGTTCTATGTGGTTTCTCCTATACAGGTTAATAAACAAAATAAACACAAACTCTTGCTATAAATGTCTATAGGAACATAAACAAGCACTATAAGCAAGGTATTCAAAGATTTTTAATCATGAATAACGTTTTCGAACTGGATTAGAATCCATCATCAGTTCTACAGCACTTAACAAGGCATTCTACCATTCTCATATCATTATCGAACAGATTTTAAAAATATCAAAATAATAGAACAAAGATTAACATATTTGAATAAATGGTTTTCACAATCTTTACATTTAAAAATTTAAGAAAGAGAATGTATCTAAATTCTAATAATAATAATTTTGGTAAACTAGCAAAAGAGCCTAGATTAATAACATACATGTATCTCATATAGTAAACTAATATTAACAATATGGTATAAATATAGATTCTATATAGATAAATATACAGGCAGATAAATACAGACAAACCTATACAGGTTGAAGACTAAATATGATGACACCTGATTGTCTTGAAGAAATCCTTTTGTTGTACTGTATTTTTCACTACCCCAGTATCATTTAACTCTTGGCATAATGCCTTACATCTTAGTTTGAATAGAACCAGAACTCCTTTGGATAGGGGAGGTAATTCAAAACTTAAGCTCTCATCTCTTATTGCATGCTCTATGACAAGGGTGTGAAATTGGTTATTTTTGGAAGAGTCAATGGATGTTTTAATTCAGCTGTTCAAAGACTTCAGCATTTCTGAAAAGCCAATGGTAAACATTTGAAATGATATGCAATATACAGGCACATCTTGCTAAAATGGCAGTTATGTTCCAGACCACTACTGTAAAATGAATAACAGCTTTTCCATTCTAAGTGCATACAAAAGCCTAAAAACATATTTATATTATCATTTACTAAGTATACAATAATGCTAGACCTAAAAAAGATTGAGTGCAGATATCAAAATGACTGGTTGACATGCTGGATTCAGCTGATATGAACCTTAAGAGCAAGGCAGGTGCTGAAAATAATAAACATGAACATAATTGAAAAGTGCTATATTAATGAAGCACTTTAAAAGGAGTTATGCCCATATCTATTATAAATATTTACTGTATATAATTAAATTATCATTAAATAAAAAAAATGGAATTTGTTGACCATCAAAGTGAATGTAAATTTTTTTAAAAATCCTGTATATCATCAATAATATGAAAATCATTGAGTTTCACAAAAATGAGTTTTATATAGTGTGTCTCAAAAGTTACTATCTCAAAAACTAATGGATATACAGGAAAATGGATTAGGACAACAAAATAGCTTTATTTCAAAGTAACTGCCACACAAAAGTAAGGATGTTTAGTGAGCAGTCTCCATATGGTGACTGTAGTATCTCTACAGAGCTGAAAGTGGTACAGTGTTAACCACGAAAGAACAAATGTTTGTGGTAACATGCAAGATCAAAGGCATGAAATACATGGAATTTATTAGAGAGAATTTTGAGAGAAAATTTCCTAAGGCAAGTCCAACAGACAAGGCTATCTGTGAATTAGAAATGAAATTTCAATGAATACTGCATCGCTTTGAGCTCTGTAGAGATACTGATAGTTGTATGTGGAGACAGCTTACTGAACATCCCTACTTTTGTATGGCACTTACTTTGAAATACAGTTATTTTATTGTCAACCCTGTTTTCCTTGTATTCTCATTAGTTGTCAAGATAGTAACTTTTGAGATACCTTGTATTTAATAAAATATTTTCTTGATTCATAAAAGCTTAGTGCTATTTATTTAGTGTATATTGGAATCAAAACTGTTCTTATTGATAATATAAACCAACAAATTTTATTGTTGTGATCGTTATTTGATTTATAAGCAACTGATATTATACAATTTGATCATGGTGAATTCAAAAATGAAATTGCATTTTTCAATTACATATAATAAAACAGTAATAAATTATCGATTTCTAACTTGTATGTATTTTTAACTGTTATAGCTAGCAAATAGGATATAAAATCTTGATATAGATTGAAATACAGATTAAAATTATGACACAAAGTGTAAATAATTCAATAATATCAAGCTAGTTTATTTTAATAAACTAGCTTGGTGTACTGCTGAATAATTTATTATTATTTATATATCTAATGATTACTGCTTATTTTTTCTATTTAATTAGAAAGAGAATAACACTAGCATTATTTAGCAGATAAAAAAAGTATTCCAGAATTTATTTAACTTGTGTAACATTTTTGGTACACCAATCTTCAGCACATTGCAGAATATCGAGCAGGGGGCAATCTTTTTTTGTATGGGGCCGTATAGAAAAATTTATGGTGGGCCACGAGCCAAAACAAAAACAGGGCCATATAGAAAAATTTATGGTGGGCCACAGGCCAAAACAAAAACAAATTGTATAGAAAAATTTATGGTGGGCCACAGGCCAAAACAAAAACAATTGATATAGAATTTTTTTAAAAAAGAGAAGGTACAGATATGTAAGTATACATAGCGTTTATTTAAAAAAGAGAGCATTGGTATTAGATATAATAAATACAGAATATGTAAGTATACATAGCGTTCGTATTAGATATAATAAAATAATGTGGCCAGTGGGCCGGAGGTTGCCCACCCCTAGTATAGAGCATTAGACATATTGTTCTATTTACTGCTTTTACTCATAAAACTATGTAACCTGAGGATGGCAAAGATTGCCAAAAATGTTAGCTATTTTATAACAAAATAATCTCAACTGAAAAAAGTGCTACTTTTAGTTATAGTATAGAACATTTTCAAAAAATAGAATCAAACATTACAAAATCAGTTGAAAACACATATAAGGATGCTGATAATAAATATAAATATGTTACATAAAATATTTTAAGCATTAAAATAATATAATAATTAAGTTAATAAAAACATCAACATTTCTTATTCTAAGCATATGTCTTTACTACTTAATGTTATAAATTATGTACAGGAATACCTCGATTATCGCAGTTTCGATTATTGCGATTCTCGATTTATCGCGGTTTATAATTTGAAACTAAAATTCGAATTATCCTGGCCGGGAGATGTAGCCCACTACATATGCAACCAGAATTACATTTAGTTCGAGTCGCCACTCTCCAAGTAGCGTTTCGTTTTTATTTGATAGTGCCTGCTCACCATTCACCAATAACTATCCACCTCTACTTGAAGCGCATGTGGATATTTATTTCTCTTATTTACCCCTACAGTGAATGCTAAAAGAAACTAGGATATCGAGGCTACAGCTATCAAGAAGAAACGTAGAGTGATCAACTTAGAAGATTAGCTCGCTCAACACATTTCTTTTTTACCTTATGCATAAAATTTAATATATTTGGAAAATCCTTGGCAATGATCATCCATTTTATATGCATTATTTATCCCGATTATCGCGGATTCGATTATTGCGGTATTTTTCGTGGCAACATTAACCGCGATAATCGAAGTATTCCTGTATTATGTATTCTACATGAAAATAAATAATAATTTTTATTATTATAGTAAAGCTTTTATTATTTTTCAACCATGTGAATACATAATATGTAAGTTTATAGCATTAAGTTGTAAAGAATAGATTGTGACACATCCATCCTCACTAGAGGGCAGCACTGCACCACCAAGTAGTCACAACCACATGTCCAAGAGAGAGTACACATGCAAACAGTGGAGTGGCACATGTCCTGGATTTTTCATCCATTTTCATCCATGTATATTGTGTAGATTTATAGTCATGTCTGTATATATAATATTGCTAGTTAAATAAATTGTTGATAAGAAAGAACTACTACATTCTTATTTCTTTGATACTACAATATGCTTAGAATAAGAAATGTTGATGTTTTTATTAACTTAATTTTTAATTATTATATTATTTTAATGATTAAAATATTTTATGTAACATATTTATATTTATTATTAGTATCCTTATATGTTTTTCAAAAAGGTTTTGTAATGTTCAATTCTATTTTTCGAAAATATTCTATACTTTGCAATGTGCTGAAGATGGGTGTACGGAAATGTTATACAAGTTAAATAAATTGTGAAATTTTATATTTTATCTGCTAAATAGTGCCTAGTGTTAATCTGTTACTATTTATATATTGTTAAGCTAGTTTATTTTAATAAACTAGCTTGATACTAATAAATAAATGAAATATTTATTCTTGGAATGAATATATGTGAATTCTAGAACTTCATGTCCATCACTGATTTTATGAGATCAATGAAATTAGAATTACAGATAGGCCTCGATTAGCGCGACTTCGAATTCGATTAGTGCAACTTAAAAAATTGATACCGTTATACGGTTAGTGCAAGAAAAGATTCGATTAGTGCGAGTTGTAAACACAGATCAGTCTTACTAACAAAGCTCCTTTTATGATGTCAATTAACAAATTACCGTTAATTTTCGGTTAGTAAAACCGAACAAGGAGCAGTCCAAGAACGGTCACACGATTTTGAAGGGGTGAAACATCAGAAAGATGGGCTTTTTGCCGTTAACTGTTTAACATTACTGTACTATTATTTAGCTTTGCTATCGTATACATACAGTATAGTACAGAATTTTCTCTTTTAAAAAGTATCGAAATGGATAAAAGGAAGAACACTTTTGATGATAAAACAGGAAACGAAAAAAAGAGAAGTGATTACGCTACAGCAAAAAATGGATGTGATTGAGCGACATAAAAGCATTCTTTGTTAAATTTTTTTAAATAAGGATATCTTTACAAATTTATTTGCCTATTATATTGCTGTACTACCGATATTATTTATTTTCTTTTGTTTATTATCTGATTTCTTTATTTAAAATAAAACTTGTGAAAAAAATTTGTTTTTGTTATCTTTTGGTGTCGTATTCTGCTAATAAACAAATAGAAAACTTGTTAAAAATTTCTCATTGGTTCATTAACTTCGCTTATTAATGCTATCTGGAACTAATTTACTGATTCAATAAAGTTGCAATGCTTAATTGCAAATCGGCCTATTCACTCAATTCTCGACCCAGAATTGGCGGCCAGGCGGCGCTCAACTTCCGCTTTCGATTCGCTATTTTAGTTTTGTTTTGGCGGTTGGTTTGATGATGATATGAGACGCAATTCCTGGTAAGTTATTAATTTAGATGATGAACAATGATGTAAAATATGAAAATAAATATTTCTTAAACAGTTAATGTTAAGTTTATTGTGGTTATTCATCGTGAAACTTAGCTAATGGCCGGAATCTCACAAAGCAAGAACCAATTACCATATTTTCCATAGAGTTAATACTTTGATTAGTGCAAATTCGATTAGCACGAGAAATTTGTGGAACCAATTATTCGCGCTAATCGAGGCCTACCTGTATTTGATAAATTTAAGAAAATTGAACTTCACTTCTGGAACAATCAGAATGGCATAACAGTTAACATGTTAAGATTATTAATTTTTTGAATTATTTGTTTATGATTCTAGATTATTAAATATAGTTTAGTTATTGAATTTTAACTTTATTTTTATCAAAATATATTTATAGGAAGATATGTCCTAGATCTATTAGGAATAGATGTGGAAGTATATTATGCAAGTGAGATAGATCAAGATGCTATAAATGTTGCCATTGTTCAGCATAAAACAAATATATTGCATTTAGGACCTATAGAAGAAATCACTGATGCAGAAGTATGAAAATTTTTACTATATACACAATTGAAGTTCAAAAATCCAAGTTGTTTGAATTAACTAAAATTCAAAAATTTAAAAAAAAAGTTTAAAAAAAATGCTGATTTAAAATCACCATTTTTTTAAACTGAGTTTAAAGCTGCTTTTAAAGTATTATAGATTTAGTTTAAGTTTATATATTGTTTGTTCCAATAAAAAGCTATTAAGTCAAGTTCCACTTTTTTTAAATATCATTTATTTTCTGTTTGAAATTTTATTTTTCTATCAATCTAAAAATTCTCAATATATAACCTGAAATTTGAATCAGTATTAACATAAGTAAATAGTGCATAAAAGCCAAATTTAATCTTCTGGTAATCAAGAAATAATAGGTAGATTTAAAAACTGACTTATTGAATTTTTTGTTGGATGCATTCAATATCCAATATATTGTTAAAATATACACAACTGTTAAATTATATTCAGAAAATCATCTGTGAAAATTATCATTTTTAATTATTTTTGATAAAATTACACTAAAGTAGTGTAATTTATAGTGTAAACATCATGAAATATATATGAAAATACTTAAAATTTTATTGATGTGGATGTATTAAAGTGGAAGATATTTATATATTCTTTATATTTATGCATGTATGAACTGTGTAAGGATGTATGGTATGGATAAGCTAAAATCCATATAATTATCATAAATTTGTGAGATCCCAAACTGCCTGGAATTCTCACATCAGTTTCTGACACCAGGAGCAGGTTTTGTTTGTTGCTCCAGCACTTTAAATGCATAGTCATGTGGGTTTGGTGGTCTCAGATCCGGAAATAGAAGGGAGTTATTTGGAAAATAATGGACACTACACCCTTTCCTTAACAAAACAAGTGTTTGTTGACTAAAGAAGGAGAAAAGAACATATTCATAGGAAATAAGACCGTCAATTTAAATGCATATCAAACAAAAAAAGGGGGGAGGGGCAGATGACAAAACATCATGACATAGTGTAGCCCATGGAAGACTTACCTGGAGAGAATTCTTTTGTTGAGTTGACCTCTGTCCTTGCTCTTATTAATTTAGATGATGAACAATGATGTAAAATATGAAAATAAATATTTCTTAAGTGATGAACAACGATGTAAAATATGAAAATAAATATTTCTTAAACAATTGCTGTGAGGTTGATGTAAAATATGAAAATAAATATTTCTTAAACAGTTAGTGTTAAGTTAGCGTGGTTATTCATCGTGAAACTTAGCTAATGGCCGGAATCTCACAAGATCGGCTGAAAATAAATATTTTTTAAACAGTTAGTGTTAAGTTTATTGTGGTTAACATCGTGAAGGTTGGCTAATGGCCGGAATCTCACAAAGCAAGAACCTTCGTGAAACTTAGCTAATGGCCGGAATCTCACAAAGCAAGAACCAATCCGTGAAACTTAGCTAATGGCTGGAATCTCAGAAAGCAAGAACCAATTACATGAGGTTGGCTAATGGCCGGAATCTCACAAAGCAAGAACCATATTACTATGAACTTAGCTAATGGTCAGAATCTCACAAAGCAAGAACCAATTACCATAGTGGTTTTAGCTAATGGCCAGAATATCACAAAGCAAGAACCAATTACGATATTTTACATAGAGTTAATACTTCGAAGCTAATAGACGGAATCTCAAAAAGCAAGAACCAATTACCATATTTTACATATAGTTACAGTTAGTGTTAAGTTTATTGTAGTTATTCATTGTGAAGTTAGCTAAAGCTAATGCTATTTTCTCCCAGAATCTGAGAGCTGTTTTTGTGTCTGGTTTTTCTTAGTCCCTTTTATAGCTGGTCCATTGATTCTCTCAATCTAGTTTTTTTCTGCTGGTCTATTGATTCTTCCTGCTCCTGTTGGGCATTGTCATGTTGAATTTGTACAGGGTACCCTGTAAAAATTCAAAATCAAAAGGTGACCAGCTGAGATCAGCTGGTCACCTTTATGATATAAAAACAAAAGAAGGAAAAGGGGGATGGGAGCTTCCTGAACACTAGAAATTCATAAATTATTAAAAAAATTTAATTAAATTGTTATATATTATTAAAACAGAATTCATAACTTTTATATACAATATATTTAATTCATAATAATTTATCTATTCTGGATCAATTAGAGTGAGAATGATTAAGTTTTAATATATTTTGGTATAATTATGTATCCAAAGTCTATCTCAGGATTAAAAGATGCACAATTTGATGCGTTGGCCTTATTATAAATTCATTATTTAATTACCAGTAGTTTTGTTTAATATATTTTGCATTAGGTACTTTGAATTCTTTTTTTGTATTTCAAAGTGAATCCTATTTGCATTCACTTTGAAGTGCAAATAAAATTCATAGTATATATAATATGATTGATTTCAGTTTTTGAATTTTCATAGCTTATGCAGATGAGTTTGACATTAATTGACAGATAGAAGAAGCTAAAATAATATATTGACCAGATTTCATATGTTGACAAGATTTTTAGGGAATGAGTCTTCTATAAAACTTGGTTTAAGAATATCTCTGATTGATTGTCTTGGTTTAGTGATGTAAGAACTGGCAAAATTAAATCTCTTCTAATGGTATGATATAAGAGAGAAGATCATTCTCAGATTTAAAAGCTTATTCAAATTGCACAAACAAGCTTTTCAAATCAGATCTCAAGGGAGATATCCAAATTGACTCTAATCTGCCAAATTAATTCCTTGATAATTATAATGGAAATTTTAATAATTTGAATAGCATACTATTTCAGACTATTTATCAGTACATTATCTCAGAATTAACATATATACTAATAATTAAATTAAGAGTGGCATCATTTAAAAATTAATAATTAAATTAGAAGTTTTAACTAATTAATCTGAAGAAAAAATTAATTTAACAATTTTTCTAAAACATATATGTTTCTCCCCAGTTTGCAATTGTATAGCTTCATCTTCAACCTCTATAGGATTTTGTATAGTTCTATCCTGAGAAATAACCATTTCAGCTTTGCTTTGTTGCCCTTCTAGTTGAATTTTTATTTCTTCATTCAAAATGCATGTCATCTCATTGCTTTTACCTAATGGAATAAGATGGAAACAATTTCTTTGTATTGTTCTTTTCCCTGTCTCTTTTCTCTGTGTCATGTGTATAGGGAAATTTGTCTTTTTTCTGAATAGTTCTTATTCTTTTTAAATCTGTGATCCAGATTTCAACCCTGATCATTAATTTAAGAAACTTTCAAACTCTGTGAGGATAATTATGACTGGATGTTTTTGTCATAATTAGCTTTCTGAAGTTGATGATGTCTCTTCTTATATTCTAACAAAATTATTTTATTTGGTATGTTTGGGCATAATTTTGTTGTTGAAATGGACAATGATGTTCAAATTCTTCTTCCCATTAATAATTTAGTGATAGAAAATCCCATTGAAGTATTAATAGGAATTTGACAAAGAAATAGTGCAGTAACTTTGTACCAGTCTGTGTATCATCAGTTTTCTTAAGACTTTTTTTTATTATTTTTATTGCAACTTCTATTAGACTATTACTCTGTGGAAACTTTGGATTTGATGTTACATGTTTGAATTCCCATTCTATTGAAATTTGGCAAATTCTGATGTTAATAATGGTCTAAAGTGTGTTCCATTCATTATCACTACAAATAATTTCAGTGTTCAAAATTTCACAAATATAATCAAACTCTTCTTAAATGGACACATACTATCAGAAAATAAGTGTGTGTCTATTTAAGACAAGTTTCTGTCTAAATGAATTTTTTCTTTCTTTTGTCTTGTTTATATATTATAAATTTTAATATATAATAATTATGATAGATTTAATATTGTTTTAGATATACAAATAAATTTAATTTTGGAAGTAAAGAGAGTTAATCCACAAAAAAAGCGATTTTTAAAAAGTATCAAGGAAAAAACCAGATGGGGATATGGAGATATTAAAATTTATGATAAAATAACTGAAATTTTATTACTATACACAGTGTTAGTATAATATATATATATATATAAAGAGACAAGAAAAATGCATAAAACAAAGTACTGTAAAACAATTTTTATATACATAAAAACAGTGAAAATTATTCATCTTAATAATAAAATCACAAATAATTTAGTTAAGTGAGATATATATAAGAAGATATAAATTTTTTACCGACATTTTAATAAATCATATTATGAAAGAGATAATTAAGACATTTTTGATTTACATAGTTTGATTGATAAGAAAAATATTTTTAGAATTTTTTCTGCCACTTTGATAAAAAAAAAAAAAAAAAAATTACTAAGATTGATAAGAAAAATATTTTTAGAATTTTTTCTGCCACTTTGATAAAAAAAAAAAAAAAAGAATTACTAGCATAATGTATACTGACTGTATCGAGATTTTTGTACTGATAGAATTAATATCTATTATATTCTCTCTATGATATACATATTTACAAATTTGCAATTAAAATTGATATTTTTCTCTTTTTATTGAATCAGGATTATGATTATACTAAAGCAGTTTAAAAATATGCAAGTAAAATAATAATTTAAATTTCTAAAAAAAATATGCAGGATAAAGTTTGAATCGACGAAAATTTTAAATATAATATGTAAATTGCTCACCATAATATATGTACCAATTTACAAATATTATTATTGTAATTACAATTACAAATATAAATATATATAATAAAGCATTTATATAGATTTTAGTAGCGATTTCAATCGTGACAATTTTTCCAATCCCGGGATTCAGGATTTATAAATGAATGAAATCCCAGGATCTCGGGATTTTTTGGGATTTGATCGTAAACTATCATTTACCGTATTCTTTGGCGTAATTCCCCCATTTTTGATATATTTTTAATACGTCAAAATACGGACATAGAAAATTAGGTAAAATTATTATAAATCTAGTATAAAAAACATCGAATTAGTCCCATTATAATGCAAAGATTAAAAAAATTTCAATAGCATAAAATAAGATATTCTTTATATTCGAACTTCTGAAACAAAACTCGATTATAATACAGATATCCCTCCTATAACACGGCTTCTTACAACATGGTTTCGCTCTAACACGATTTGAAAATTGCGGAAACCCTCATATAACAATGCACTTCTACAACACGGTATTTACTTAGACATTTAGAAAATTACGTTTACTCTCCTACAACACAAAATATTTTCATTAATTTTTGTAAATTCAAACTAGGGACACACAATACACACATAAAATGCAATAATTGGGAAATACTTCGCTAAAATTAGTCATAAATGCAATTTAGCTAGTTGGTCATGAAAAGGACGATATGCAGTCTATTTTCGATTTCGATTTGAAATTGAATTAATTGGCAACAATTGAATATTTTGTATTCCAAACGTTCAGTTCTTGGATAAAAAAATAAAAGTTTTTATTCTTCAATAGAGGAATGTGAAAAAGAAGAAAAACTCTTTTATTCATAAATTTTTTTGGGTATATGTTAAGGAACGATTGTTTTCTAGCAGGTTGTAGCAGGTTAGATTACAAATTTTGTAAAGAAAGCAAAAGATACACAAACTTTAAATGCATAAAAAGTTCAGAAAGCGAAGTTGATATTGTTAAAGAAAAAAACATTCTCGTTTTAACGAAATAGTGATAAAGGCTGTATATTTGTTTCTTTCGTTTTGTTTTACATATACAGTGGTACCTTGGTTAACGACGAGTTTTGAAAGAACAAAATGTCTCGGTTAACGACGCCGGCTTTGGTTAACGACTCCTGATTATGTGAACTTCCGACAGAATAGAGCTCTGTAAAACAGCAAAGATAATGGGCATTAGGAAATTCAGTCTAAGATTGTCACTATCATTACCATGTGTAAAGAAACGAACTGTCATTGTCATAGCAACGCAACAATTTGATTTACAATAATACAATTTTATAAAAATTATTGAATTATTTATGCTGCTACTGATTTATTATTTAATCTATTATCTTTTTTCAATCAATGATTATTTTATTTCATGATTTTCATTATTGTAAGTTTTTATTATGTAGAAGAATCTGCATTTGAGATTAATTCACGTATATTTTTCAATGTTCTTGGTTTGAGACTACATCATTTCACATGTTGTTTTAATATAAAGTTTTTGTACATCGTACAGTTGTATAAATTTCATAATGCCATGAAAAAAAATGCAACAATTTAACTTACAACAACAGAATTTTATAAAAAGTATCGATTTATTTATGCTACTACTGATTTATTATTTAATTTATCATCTTTTTCAATCACTGATTATTTTATTTTTTCATGTAAGCTTTTATTATGAAGAAGAATCTGTATTTGAGACTAATTCACATATTTCTTGATATTCTTGGTTCGAGATTATAACTGTTGTTTCACGTGTTTTGATATAACATTTCTGTATATTGTACAGTTGTATAATTTTCATAATGCTATGAAAAAGAAAGAACACTTTAGGTGAATTAACTCCCGGTGCTAAATGAATGCGTTTAACTCTGGAAAATGAAACCTAGTATAACATAATTTTGCCATATTCAATATTTTAATTTTAAGTGGCAAATAAATTCAGTTATAGTTTGTTTTTCTATTTATTTTTAATGACAGTCATAACTATAAATTTGAAAGGTGAAAATGAAAGGTGGTGATAATTTGATAGCTTTCTTTAAAATAATTTTGATTCATTTCTTCTGTTTAACTAAAAATTATAACAATTTTCTTTTGTGAATTTTTTTGGTAATTTCTCATCATATAGAAATTCTGTCAACAGTAATTTGCCCCTCTCTTCAATTCAAAAATCATATAACCAAATATCCTGAGTAGAAAATAGATTTTTAAGTTTGCTTTTAAAGTATTCAGAAAAATATAAATAAAAATTTATAGTTAATGAGAATATTACTATTTGATATTTGAATTAAATAACACTTTTTCTTTGATAAAAAGAAATTTTCTAGAGATGAAGATGTATTTTATCTTTTTTTCCAAATCTAAGACCTTACTTATACAAACAAATACAATTCATATCAAAATTTTATTTCACTAGCTTCTACCTTTCATTTGTAAGGAATATTTGATATGCAAAAGTTTTGAAATAAAACACCTTGTTGATGCAAAGGAATATATAAAGTTTGACATCAGAGATATTATATGAATATGTTTTACATATAACAATTCCAAATTTTAAAAATGTTTAATAAATATAATTTCAGTTATTTTTATTTACAAAATGTTAATTCACGAAATCAAAATTTGAATATAAAATAGTTTTTTTTCTTAAATTAAATATGAATAATATCCTTGTATGTAAATTAAATTCTGATATCTTTTGAATGAATGTTATGACGATATTTTTTCATTGAATTTGTATACTTTTGTATTATGCTTGTTTATACATATAAATATTCAGTAGACTATTATATCATTGAACTTTTAAATTTTTGCAATGAATTACTAAGATTATTGTTTTCTCACAAAGAATATTTTAGAATATTGATGAATATTTAAACTTCTTAAAATAGATAGTATAAAAATTAGCATTAATAACAATGAAACAAGCAACTAGCAATGAAAAAATGCATAATAATAGTAAATCTTTTAACATTTTTTTGCAGTTTTATATAATATTTTACCAAAAATTGGTAAAAATTTAATATACCTGTTAATGTAGTGTTTGTGTTTATTGACAATTACAATAAAAATGACAGATACAAAATGGTAGATCAGAAGAAAGTATTATTACACACCCTAGAGAAATAGAAATGTAATTATGTAAATAATTACAATTGACCATGTATGCTACATATCCAGCTATCTCAGGTTTATTATTACCATAAATAAATCATGCATGACTTAGTCAATATTCATTTAGAATAGACTTACAAGGGGAGGACACAACTGACCCAAGATTTTGATCCGCTTGTGTATGGTGAAAATACATCAAGAATGAGTGAATACGTGTCTGAGCTTTTCATTGAATATGGCAATAAAATTAATAACTATATAATTCAAAAAGTGTTTAATTTAAAGTACTGTAATTGATAAAATAAAGTATGAGCATTATCATGTAATTTATATTATTTAACAAATTCTATGAAATAAACTGAATTGTGTGTGTTATATATCAGTTGTCTTTTCTAAGAAAAAAAGACTGTTTTACAGTTGATATTGATAACAAATAAAATATAAACTATTCTTCGATACACATTAGACTTTAGTTGTCATATAGATGTTTCAATACAATAAAATCTTTCTAAATACAGTATTATAAATATAATATAATTAACTAACTTTACTGAATTGATTTATGTTATACAGTACTATATATAGGAGAAACAATTTGAAAAAAACAGCGGAATATGCCTAAATTAACATTTATAAAAATGCTTTGTCTTACAGTTTAAATAATATAAAATTTTTGATTCATTATACAATATTTATTTTTCTCCACTGTTATAAATATACAGCTATAAAGCTCATAAATGTTTCATTTGATAATGTATTAATATCATATATTATTATATGCATAAATGCCTATAAATATTAAAGCAAAAATCAAATTGAAATATTGTTAGTAAAATATTATATATTCTTTTTTTTTCTATTGTATCTATTTTCCTTTTCTAAGTATTGAAGTACATTTATGAGCCGGTGCAACATACACATTGTCTATTATTTAAATTTGTTCTTCCTTAATAAATTTTGAATTTTCATTCAAACCAAAAAGTATGGGATTTATCGACAAATAAAAATCACGTAATCTATAACTAATATGTTTTAGAATTCATACTTTGTCAGTATTTATATGACATTTGAGCGCTAAATGTTTAGTATTTGTGAATATATGAATCTAATAATAAGTGCAAAAATTAATTAATAGCCATAAATGGTTTCATCATTTTTTAATCAAATCTAATCTGGTAATCAGGCATATTTTGAATTTGTTTATAGTTTGAGCAAAGTATAACTTAATTATGAGACCAGATATATTTGATCATTTCAGATCTTTCAATACATTATAAAGATATAATAAATTCTAATAATAATCTTATCTCTTCTAATGCCATAAATATTATTAATTTCAATTTAAGATTATTATTTAATTTTTTCCTCTTATAAATCTCCAAATTGTTACTTATTTAATGATCATTATAATTCATGATCATTTGCTATAAAATCTCAATAATTTTTATTCGAATTACACAAAAATATAAGAAATGATTAAAAATAATTTTTATCGATTCATTATATATTAATTTTTGCTATAATTTTAAGAATTATTCGATCCAACAGTTTTCTTTATCAGATTACATTATTTTTATGGAAATAAATTCTGATAAATACTCCTATTATATGCAAAGTCGTAAATGTGTAATAAAATGTTATTTATATTTGATGATTTATATCTAATAACTAATAGGATTTCTTTAGTTTTTCTTTCCCTTTTCTTTGAGTTTTGAAACATAAAATCAATTACATAACGTAAAATTACAAACAATAAACAATTTTTAAATAATAATATAAAACAAAATTATAAACGAATCCAATCAATATATCAGATGTTTAAATTTATAATTAAGATGAAATCTAAAAATGTTAATGAAATGGAAAGAAAATTTTTATTTTGGATTTTTAATTATCATATATGCAAATTAGATGAAAATACGTTCTTTAGTATACTTTTTAATTAAATTCAAAACAGATTCAAAATAATTAAACATTTCATCCTTCCAAAACCACAACATGGAAGTCATCACACTTTTCTCTTGACAAATTATTATATTTATTATTTTTTAACATTTTTAACAAATAATAATATATTTATTATGACTAATAAATTTGTTTTGAAAGAAATTATTAAATACAGTAGTGTATAGATAATTTTCTACGCTTAATTTTAAGTTAAAAAACTTATATTAAATAAATTCCATAATGCAGGGCTATCATCGTGTTACGATTATCTTAATGGAAATTAATTGAATTGAATACGAATTTATATATTTGATAAATTTATTTATAAGATAAAATAAACACATCATTAACTTTTTATAATTGAAACTTGGTAAACACGGCTAACAGATGGCAATGTTAATAATAATAATTATAATAATACACAGTTACATCACTAGAATTTGTAAGAGACTTACCTCCATCTGGATCTGTTTCGTCCACATAAAACATGTTCAGCTTTGATTTCTGACCTAAAAATACATACAATGATAATGAATATAAATGTAGACGAATTTAAATGTGTTATAATTGGTCCTAGTCAAGTTTGTAAAAAACAAGTTCAAAAATTCAAAATATTTTGAATTAGTCTTTTATAAAGTTCGCTACTTTAAATGTTATTTTTATTAAATTAAAAAATTCGTATATAAACAATTCGTATATGTATGAACATTTAACTCTGTAGCAATATTAATTAATTTAGTATATCAGTATATTAATTTTAGGTTATTTAACTTCTTCTTTAATACAGTCAATTAAATATTTTCTCAATCCACACGTTTTTTTTTTATTGTTAATAAATTCATTTGAGTTATATTCACATCGAAATTTTAGCTGAAATTGTTTACAATTACTTAACATTGAATAAGGACCGTGGAAAAAGTTTCGAACAAAACGTCTTTGTTCGTAAAAGTAGTGGTTGAGTTAAAGTAACATTATATCCATCATAGAGGTTGGTCTTCGAACATAAAGATGTAAAAAAAGAAAAAAAATACAGTAGAATATTCTTATACTAATAAATATTATTGATGAAACAATTACTTATGATTTCAAATTTGTTATTTAGAACTTGAATATTTTTTTTTTTTTTACTTACAGAAAACAAAAGGATATTTTAAACGGAGTTTTCATTTACTATTTTGGATTTTGTTAAATATTTTGAACAAAGACACTATTGTTCACCTTTTTTTTAAAAAAATTTTGCTGTTCTAGATAAGTCCTTTCTTGTGTTTGTATTTTAAAACATACCAAATGATACTTTCAAGGTAATAATTATTTAGACGTTACTACCGAGCATTTTCTTCGTAAAATTTCTTCTTTAGAAGAAATTTTATGAAGAATTTTACGATTTTCTTTTTGAAATTAATATAAATATTATTAAATAATAACATAATTTTGTTATATTGATAATCGTAATTAGAAGCACGAGATAATGAAAATTCATAGATTTGAATAAGTGAATTTAACTTACCACTTTCTAAATTCTTTCGAGATAGTTTCTTGTATGAATAAATCTTGAAATAAATATTAATAATTTTTTTTTAATTGCTCAAAGAATATAATTTTAATATTTTAAACAGTTAATTTGAAGAGAACATTTTTAATAAACACTAAAAGTAATGTATAAAGTAAGAAAATTAATTAATAAAAATTTATTAAAATTAAAATCTTCAGATATATGGTTCTCCCATCTTCATTCCCGAGAATTCCAACTTTTGCTGTAAACTTGCCTGCGATTTCTTTGACTTTCTTGAAAAGGTCCCTTGTTTTTCCCGTCAAATTTAGGTTTTCTATTTGTTGGCACTCTTGATTTAAAAAATTTTCTTTATCTTTTCTCACTTGACATTGGAAATCGGCATTCAATTTCCTTACTTCTTATATGTTCCCTGCAACTTTCATTCTCTTCCGTTCCTTTGCAATCTGGATAGCTTCTGCAGAAAGCCAAATGGAAGCCTTCTTCTTTCTAATTTGGGGAATGTTATTACTAGGTAAAGCTAAAAGAATTATTGGGATTACTGTAAAATACTCAAAAACTTTGAGATAAAACAAAATTAAATTTTTCAGCAAACTTGGAATGAAGATTGTGAATGTAAAAGTTAATTTAGAAAATTACAAAAATTTTTATATTTATTTAGTAACATATCTTGAAATGGTGCTTATTTGTATATGCCTAAAATAAATAAGATATTTTGGAAATTTGATTTTTCAGATTTAGATTTTACTTGACAATTCAGAAACACGTATAATTTTCAAAAGTATATTTAAAAAATTTCTGAAAAGCTTTTTACAAATATGTGATAATTGTTAATTTATGCATACTATATGTAGAAATAAATTATATTATAATGAATTTAAAATATATAAGTATTTGTCCAATTAACAGGCAAGTTCTTTAAAAAAATCATATAATTCAAAACTACATAATTTAAAGTACAATTTTTTTCCCTAAGTACTTTAAATTAACAAGGTTTTACTGTATAACAGCAACAATATTATTAATAATTAAACAAATGTATATATAAAAAATAAATACAGGTGGCAAAAGTAATGCCTTTTTTTTATTTGTATTTTTTATAGCTTTCTACTGCATAAATTTCTATTTTTTAGGAAATGCGTCAAAAGGTTTGTAGAGGTGTTGCTGGTAGGGTTCAGCATTATATTGAACATGAAAGGGAGCATTTTGAACATATTAATTAAATTTTTAATCATAATGAATCACGTTGTTTTGATGGAGCAATATTTAATAATTTTCCTAAACTATTGCAATTTATTTTCATTAAATCACTTTTTGTTTGTTTAACTACTGTAATAAATTTTTGTACAATAAAAATAACTAAATAAAAAAGGGCGTTACTTTTGCCACACCCTGTATATTAATGAATAATTATTAAACTGAAAACATATTGGAAATTTATGAAATATCCAGTCAAAATAATTTTTATAGTTAAAGTACAATTACAAATATTTGAATATCAACTTTATAATTTTTATGAAATATTTTTCCTCTTTGTGATTATGATTGTATCAAGAACTACATTCATTTGATGGGAATACTGGCTATCTAGGCTGGTTTACAAAATATTCTCAATATAGTTTATCACCAAAAATGAATTCTAGAAAATCACTTCAAATTAGTTAGTTAAGAATGAAGAATTAGATATATGATAATTTCTAATAAACAACTGTATGCTATTTTGGTTATCATCAGATTCAGATTTATTGAAAAACTTGATACACATACAAACATTTGTAAATGATCACATGGGTTATTACTGATATGCAAGTAAAAAGATTTTCACATATTTTCTGGCAACATTTCAACTAAATATTATCCAATCTGAATGAAATTTATATACTATAGTGCATTACTGAGTCTTTCTAGGAAACTAAATCTACTAAACTTTTTGAAAATAATTTATAATAGATCATATCTACCTGGATATCTGTCTTTCAAAATGATATAAGATAGTTCATGCTTTAAGAATTCTTGGATTTACAAATTCTATTAAGTATCAACAAAATTAAAAATATGAATATTAATTGCAATAAATATATGCTAAACATTAATAAATGTAGCATTTCAAACATGTACATAACTATAAATACAGTACTCTACTACATTTGTAGCACACATATTATCATCTGTAAAATATAAAAAATCATGATAGTAGACCAGGAAACAGAATTAACCTATTCTCTGGTCACTATGGTTTTAGTGGAACATTATATAAATAATTTTTATTCATTTATTCATTCCTAAGCTAAGCTTAAGGCAATAGTTATCTGCATAAAAACTCATCTACTCATCTGTCAATAGTGATAAAAAAAATAAAAAATTCTTTGATATTTGTATATCATAAATAATTTATAATAATTTTCTTAATTTTAAAAGCAATGTTTTCATTTCTTTAGATAAATCATTTTTTAAGGATAAACTATTCTTTCATTGATCATTTTAACATTACTATAGTAAAATATCATTGTTGAGAATGTAAATCCTGTTTTATATTATGCCTATGAGAAATAAATTTCTGATTTACAAGTTTTTGCTTTGGGAGTGCGAGTTAAGAATGAATCAATTCATAATGTTGGGAACTACCTATATAAATATTATCTGATTTATATTAAATTTTTATATATTATTAGGATAAGCTAGAGATTATGTACATTAAAAATGATCAAAATTGATTAATCAAGAGTGAATAGGAGTCTGATGACATTTATTGCAAGTTGAATAAAGAAGCAGATAGGAATAAATGCAGAGATGATGAAACATCTTGTGTTTGAGAGAAAGATAATGCAAAGTGTGAGATTAAGCCAAATAAAATGAACCTAGAGCAAACAAATGAGTTTATATACTGAGAAATACATTTAAAAGAGAGGATGGCATTGATGATGAAGTTATGAAGAGAATGAAAGCTGAATTGAAAAATGCACTTGAGAAATATGTTAGATATAAGAATCTGCACAACATGCTTAGATAAGTGTGAATAAATGTGTGCTGTTCCAATATTGATGTAGATCAGTATTTCATTATTGGAACCAGCACATTATTAGATATTAAAGATTCAGACATGAATATGGCATTAATGGCATAGGAGACATCTGAATCAGTTTAAATGAGATATTTGAAGGATATGGCTGAAGTAATAAGTTTTTATTATATTCTGAATAATGAAGTGAAAAACAGAATGTGAATAGATAAAAGTGACAACTAGGTCCTTAATTAAATACAACTGTGAGGAACTTCTCCTCTCAGGTTCTGAACCCCTACCCCCAGACCTTCCGGTATCCAACGATCAAACGAAACTTTGATGTGGATATTTGCCTCCCAATCTTTCAAAAACGATGACAAAAACTCCATGTTCAATAATAACTTTTATTATTATTCGTAAAAATCCACAACTTACAAGTAGGCACACAAAACAATTTTCAGAACAAATCACCACGACTCCAACATGGCAATAACTTCCAAAGAAGGCGAGCGTCTTGCCAACAAAACTCCGGTACTTATACAGTACCTAATTTACATCCTAGTACGTTGGAGTAGCCAACAACCAAAATACTATTTTTTTGCTTAACATTTTACTAACATATTAATTATTAATGGATACTGTATTAATAAAATAAAATAAAATATTATTAGACAATAACCAAGACTTATGAATAAACAATTTTCGTCATTTCTGCCGACACCTATCACAACATGGCGGCCACCGTCAAGACACAAACTCCCTCCCGCCAAGGTATGTTTCGACAATCCTTACACAACAAAATCTAAACTTGCTTATAGGACCTTAATTTTATTTAAGGTCCTATAAGCTAGTTTAGATTTTGTTGTAAACAGAATGTGGATTGAAGATGATTGTGATTGATATATTTTATAGTGGCAGTAGATTTACTCTCCTGGAAAAATTTCCATGCACTCTGATTGTACATGATTAGATGAATTTACTGTTCTAAAAATGTATCACTTTTCTAGAATAAGTATTGGCAAGCTAAGTTATAAAAAAAAAATCTAAAGTTAAGTTCATTTAATATATAGTTTGAGATTTATGTTTCATTAACCTTTACCGCTCCTTTCTTTAGAAATAAACTGCTTTTCAATAGAGACATGCCCTTTTTAGGCTCCAAGAAAAATGAAATTTAATATTTAATGTTCGATATTTTGCTATAACTTTTTAATTTTTCAGCAAGAAAAAATTGGATTTTGTTGTCCATATACTGTGTCCTGATATCGTTTTTTAATTTTAGATTAAGGACTAAAAGAAAAAAAGAAAAAAAAATATGAAAGCAATTAGGCCTAATCAGCATATGTAAACAATATATAATTTTTCAAATTATTCATGATTTCAGCATCGGATTAAAAAAATGTTGATATATTTACATTCTTGATGATATTCTGCATCTAATAATACCAAATACTTCATAATTCTAAAAAACGTATCCAACTAACGAAGATAATTTGTAATTTGATACCGCTAAGTGTAATCAGATAGCTTATGTAAATAAACAATCATATTCTCCCTCTCGCAGATGAAATACAATATTCTACTACACAAATATTTAAAATAATTGTTTGTTTATTAGCCATTTTTCTTCCTATTTTCTTAAAATAATGTGTGATAAATACTTTTTATTTTATAAGAAGTATTAGTATGTATAAAAATGTTGACTTTGTTGAAAATTTATTTATTTTTAATAAATATTGCTATAATTTGTATACATAGCAATCATCCTGTCATTTGTATGCAAGATTTAGCACTGATTTTTGATAAATTATTGCTTTTTATACATTTTTTCTCAAGATTTGTCTCAGTGCGTTTTAAAAATGGCAGATGGTGAATTATTTCTCTGTATTTAGTCAATCTAGGTCATTAATTTTTCAAAAAATAGTTAAATTATAATAATTATAGCATTTTCAAACAAAGGGGATAGGTTGTCATGGCTCTCCCCTTAGTTAACATAATGTAACTAGCCCATAGCCTAAGGTCATGTAGTTGACCTTGAATGAACGCTGTTTGACAATAATTATGCACCACTAGTTTACTAATTACAGTATTATATTTTTAAATAAAACTAATTTATCGAATTTTGTGTGTGGAAAAACAGCAAAATGTTTATCGAATTTTGTGTGTGGAAAAACAGCAAAATCATACTATTTGGAATGTGTGGAAATCAGCAAAATCATATTATTTGGAAAGGGCCAAACTTTCCGTAAAATCATATTATTTATAAGGGGCCAAACTTTCCCAAATTATAATTAATTGGCTCAAGATATCTGTAAAAAAGAAGTAAGGATAAACTCTAAGAAGAAAATGTGGAACATAATAGAGGAAGTCGGACAAATTCGGACAAACTGTTCTTGAATTTTTGGCAGTCCAAAGATCACAAATGTATTAATTGATTCAGATTAAATTGGAATTAAAGGGTTAATTAAAATTTATTAAAATATCAACGTAAAATCAGGATTGGGTTCGAATTAAAGGGATAATTAAAAATTTATTAAAATATCGACGGAAAATCAATTAATTAAAAATTTATTAAAATATCGACGGAAAATCAAATTTTTGAATAATATGACAGAAATATGAAAAAAATAATGATAAAATTTGAGATTTTGAGATAAAATTTGAGATTTTTTCTTGATTTAAGCAAAAATAACAAAGTTATTGGGTTTTAAACTTTATCTTGAAATACAAGGAGTTGGAGTGCAAGAGAGAGCAGGCGTGTCTCGGCTACCGAAGCGGTGGAGTGGTAAAGGTTAATGTTTTAATAGCACCTCTTACTTTCAGATTTATTTTTAAAACTGCCATTTGGACTATCTATTAGTTCAAATTTTTAGCAAAATTAATAAGATTTTTCTCTGTTGAAAAGCATCACAATATACTTTAATGAGAAATTAGTATATATAAATACAGAAGAAAAATTAAAAATTTTTTTTAACAAAGTTATGGAAAGATCTGTACAAAATAATGTCAAATTTAATAAAAATAAAATTCATTGTAAAGTAAAAGAATTAAAATATCTAGATTTTCTATTTAATCAAGAATATGAGGCTAGATTTACTTAGAGTCAAAGCTAAAAAGAAAATTAAAAGAACTTATAAATAAACAGAATCCCAAAGGATTCTCATAATGATTAATTATTTAAGAAATTTTTTCCCTAATATTTGAAGAATTTATAAGTTTATTTAGAGAATTGCTGAGAAAAATATCTTGTGAACATGAATGCACACATAATCAAACATTTATAAAATTAAAAGGAAATTAATAGTAATGCACAAGTCATGGAAAAATTTAATATAAGCATTGAATTATAATGCAATATCTCTCAAAAGATTGGTGTGCATTATAATTCAGGTTGTGGTTTGTTAGAAGAGGGAAGACCAACTCATTTTGGTTCTCAATCATTGCCTAATGCTAAAGAAAATTATGACAAGATTGAAAAAATATACTGTCGATTCCACGTAATTGGGCCACCCTTTAATTGGGGCAGCCACTTTTTTAGGACAAATCTCAAAGAACAGAAACCAAACTAATAAATTAATACATAATTTAAAGCTTAATTGGGATGATAACACAAAAGGAATTTTGCAATTTTTGACATATTTTAGGGATTTTTCGAAAGTATGTCAACACTACATACACTATTATTTGGAAATACTAGCGTGATCGAATCAGTTATCTATCATCGTGCATCGTGTATCTTGGCAAGTATGCATCTGCTTAAGAGTCTACCTTTATTATATACTGTACCTAGTGATATTCGTTCACAGTGTTGATTTTACTTAAAAATTTTAAATCTTTACCTAGATCCCAAGAAATGATTTTACACTTTCAAGTAAATTGCTTTGCTGGATAAAATTAAAAGCCAGCCATTTAATACAAGCCATCGTAGATTCACTAATATAACTGGTTTACCAAAATCTACCATAGTGCATCTCCTATAACAAGAAAATCAACTGCGTGAGGAGTGGGCATTACAGAAAGAAATGCCAGGAAAATCCAAAAGAAAGCATGATGGAAAGGATCCAGAAGTCAAAGAATCATTAGGTCAATGGTTTCTATAGTTAGTGGACGAGGCATGAATATCAGCAGCCCAGTGTTGAAGGGGAAGTCAGAGAAGATTGCTAAAAAGCTAATAATTAGGTACCTATTTTAATAAAGCATTAAAATAGTACCTAATTACTATTTTTTTACCTACAAATTACATATTTTAGAATTTATTACTACTTCAGTTTTTTTACCTATTATTTATTTGCCTACGAATTACATATTTTATTTTAGTAACCTACTTATTTATTTACCTACGTATTACATATTTTATTTTAGAATTTATTATTAGTTCATTTAATTGGGCAGCTGTTTAACTGGGCCAAAATGGATTGGTCCCAACGTGTCCCAATTAAGCGGTATTGACTGTATATATTAGCTGTAACTTATACTAGTTCTAAGTTTCATAGCTATATTTACTGCAATAGAACCAGAATGTTAACATATTAGTCTGATTTCAATAATGAAAAAAAAATTAAATAAAAATAATAGGCTAAAACATATAAAATTAATGAATTATATAGCAGAATATGTTCCTGGAAAGTATTTGTATAAAATTCACTTACTTCCTAAAAATCACATGCCTATGGAAAAAATATCAAAATAATGATAAGCATTTTGACAAAGTTCATGTTATTGAAAGCAATCACATAGAATTTAGTAAAAATAAATTATTTCAATTTAAAAATAAAACATTAAATAAAAAAAATTTGCAAAATTTTAAGCAAATTATTTCAAAAATTCATGACTGACAAATAATTAGTAGTTTTTAATTACAAAAATTCTGAAATGAAGCATTACTATAAATTAAGAAAAAAGTAGATGATGAAAGGTTGCATTATTGGGATAATAGGTTACTAATTCCTTCTAAAGGCAAGAAATACTAACAGATTATGTGAAACCCTTATAGACAGCTTTAAAACTAATTCACTTGCAGAAAAATTAATATATTGCCAAGTAATTAACTCAGATATTAAAACCGTTCTTTACTATTTCACTGCTTAAATTCCAATTTCACTGTTCCATATAAGATATCATAGAATTGAATCAAGATATCATGTTCTAATGATATCTTGATTCGATTGTAAAGAAGGGTGAAATACCTGATGATGGCGTTTGTACGCCGAAAACGTTGGTATTGTACGATGGTTAATTAAAAGAGAGTTATTTTTAAACTGCAGTGTGCTAAGTAATTATTCAATTAACTCAGATATTAAACCGAATTAATAGTTGTAATAGATGTCAAAGCAATGATTGATTAATTTTTCTTTATAATTATTTCTATTATGATATTTCAAAATATCCACTTAAAAAGTCAGTGTTGAAGATGACTAATCAAGTGATTATACATAATCAAAATATCAAATAAAAATACAGTTATAAAATTCTAAAAAATACAGGAGGTCCCCAATTTACAACAAAGTTGCATTCCAAAATTTGGGTTGTGGTTTGAATCTGTCATAACTCAGAACACAATTTTTCAAAGGCACAATATTATAAATATAGGTTATATTCCCCAACTATTAGAATTCAGAATATTTAATGCTTTTAGAAAATAGTAGCATACTGTAATGTTGAATTAACACTGTTCATTCTTTAAAACAAGGAATTTGTGTATTTTGTTCCTATCAGAACTTTATATGGGTAAAATTAAAGAAAACACAATGAAAAAACGAAGATGGAATGTTTAAGTTATTATTTATGTCAGCTGCCTGGGAGAGCAGTCATTTACCACCTTGAAGGATCTGGGTTCAATTCTGAGTCTCATATATCATTATTCAAGAAGAATTAAGACCCAATCAGGCCCACTGAACCTCATTCTCCAACCTTCCAATTGATTTCACCATAAATGTTCAACAATCTATGCAGGACTCTAAAAATAATCAAAGATATCTGTTAGTGATTTAATTCAAACTATATAAACAAGCAAATATAGCAAATATAAACAATTATTTTTGAGTTTAAATTATTTGCTATAAAATATTTTTTTGTCACTTGCATATTTCCATTTATTTTTAAAAATTATCACTTCAATTTAATATTTGCCAATTGGATTTTATATCTGTCACTTGAATTTAATATTTGTTATTTAGATTTAATAATTTCTATTTAAATTTGTTAACTGCCACATGGATATACTATTTGTCCCTTGAGTTTATTATTTATGACTTTGATTTAATGTTTAACATCTCACTTCATTCTTTATTACATATACAGTCGATTCCGTTTAATTGGGCCACCAGTTAATTGGGACAGCCGCTCTTTTGGACCAAATCTCAAAAAATGGAAACCAAACTAATAAACTAATAAATAATTTAAACACTTAATTGGGACAGTAGCAGAAAAGAAATTTAGTAATTTTTTGACATATTTTAGGGATTTTTTGAAAGTATGTCAACACTACATACACTATTATTTGGAAACACTAGTGTGATGCGAATGAGTTATTTATTATCATGCGTCTGGCAAGTATGCTTCTGCTTAAGAGTCTACAATTACTATATACTATACCTAGGTATATACATTTACATTGTCGATTTTATTTAAAATTTTTAAATCTTTGCCAAGATACAAAGAAATGATTTTACACTTTTAAGTAAAATTGTTTTGTTGGATATTAAAAACCAGCCATTTACTACAAGCCATCATAGACTTGCTGATATAATTGGTGTACCAAAATCTACCATAACACATCTCTTACAACAAGAAAATCAACTGCATGAGGAGTGGGCATTACAGAAAGAAAAAGGAACATCGAAAAGAAAGCGTGATGGAAAGGATTCAGAAGTCGAATGGAACAGCGAAAAGAAAGCATGATGGAAAGGATTCAGAAGTCAAAGAACCAAAAGAAAGCACAATGGAAAGGATTCAGAAGTCGAAGAAGCATTAGATCAATGGATTTCGATTGGGCATTACAGAAAGAAATTTCGGGAACATCCAAAAGAAAGCGTGATAAAAGAATCCAGAAGGTGAAGAAGCATTAGATCAATAGATTTCTATAGTAGATCCAGAAGTTGAAGAAGCATTAGATCAATGGATTTCTATAGTTAAGATACAAGTCGAAGAAGCATTAGATCAAATGGTTTTCTATAGTTAGCGGGCAGAGAAATTCCAGGAACATCGAAAAGAAAGCGTGATGGAAAGGATCCAGAAGTAAAAAAGCATTAGATCAATGGTTTTCTATAGTAAGCAGGCAAGGTGTGCATTAGATCAATGGTTTTCTATAGTTAGCGGGCGAGGTGTGAATATCAGCGGCCCAGTGTTGAAGGCAAAGTCGGAGGAGATTGCTAAAAAGCTAACAATTAGGTACCTATTTTAATAAAGCATTAAAATAGGTACCTAATTATTATTTTTTTACCTACTTATTTATTTATCTACGTATTGCATATTTTATTTTAGAATTTATTATTAGTTCATTTAATTGGGGCAGCCACTTAATTGGGCCAAAATGGATTAGTCCCAACGTGTTTCAATTAAGTGGAATCGACTGTATTTATTATATATAAGGAAATACTATCAATATATGTTAGATAGTAATTCTTGATGTAATAGCATTACCTATTTTGATTATTTAGATGAAATGTAAAAAAGCTTTCTTCAGCTCTAATAGCTATTCCTACTGTATGTTTGCAGATATATTTTTTGAAAAATATTGGACAATCACATTGTGCAACCAAAAAATGATATTATAGCTACTGAATGAATTAAATTTAAATTCATCAAATGTTTCAAATGAATCAAGTTTTATCTCTTTATGTTTCAATTTTTTTTGAAGGAAATGTATTAGTAGTTGTATTTAATGATAATGATATACATTTAATCTGCTTGTCATCTTAGACTAATTGTAGGCATTTGTCCAAACATCTCGTGTTACAGTTGGTTCTGTTTTAAATATTTTCAACCCATTACTATAATTTTCAGATCATTGCTTAATGTATTCAAAAATTAAAGTTATGAAATGACATACTGGTAATTGTTCTCTTAATGTAGCATCTTATTTAATCACCTTATTGAAACCTTCTAAGGCATTATTAGTGCTGGGAATAACATTACAAATGACTTCAAACTAGTTACGATTGTTTTGAATCATTTTCTAGTAAAATATGAAGTATGAATGATCGTTGCAGATTGTGTGCAACAGATATAGACTATGTCAAATATTAAATCAAAGTGAAAAATTTTATATTGAAGTAGCGAGCATTAAATCTAAGTGGCAAATATTAAAATTCAAGAGGAAATTTTCTTTTATTTCATAGTGCAAAAATTAATGGCAAAAATATTTATTTCTGTTTCATTTTATTTTCTTTTTATTGTAATAGTAATATTTTTATAGCATTACACATTTAGCAAAATGATAAATTATTGGGTTGTTTGGAAAGTAATTTCGTTTTTTTCCGACGGATGGCATTAGTTGTATTTTTCCCACCAATTTTATTCTAAGCCATATTATCATTATAAATTTTGACAATTGACATTTCAAGGCATATTTATAACAATTTTTTTTTGATTTTGTACATTTTGTTTTTTTTGTGTGTCCTATCAAAAATGGAAAATAAAATGGAGATTTTCGGCATGTTTTACTTTTTTATTACTGAAAACGTAAGAACGCTGTTCAAGCAAGAAAAAAGTTATGTGAAATGTAGGGAGAAGATGTGTTAACGGAATGCCAGTGCCGAAACTGGTTTGCAAAATTTCATTTTGATAATTTTGATGTTAAAGGTGCACCATGTGCTGGAAGGTTAGTTGAAGCTGATGATGACAAAATAAAAATATTGGTTGAAACAAACCGCTTAATAACAACATCAAAAATTGCTACAAGATTGGATTTTTTGAATTCAACCATTCATGATCAGATGAAACGCTGATATTTGGGTTCCGCATGTTCTCAAAGAAAGATTTGCTCCATCGCATCGATATCTGATTTGCTGTTCAAACGTGAAGAAAATGACTTCTTTCTGAAGCGGATCATAACTGTTGATAAAAAATGCATTCTTTATAACAAAGTTGAACACAAGCGATCATGGAGCAGAAGAAATGAGCCAGATCAAAGCACTCCGAGACCCCATATTCATCAAAAAACCGATGTTCTTTGTTTGGTGGAATTTCAAGGGAATTGTTTTTCTGAGCTTCTTCCAGACAATTTCAGAATTAATTCGGAAGTGTACTACCACCAATTAGAAAAACGGAACGATTCCATCAAACAGAAGCGGCCAGAATTGATTAACAGAAAAGACATAATGTTTCATCATGACAATACCGAACTTCATACAAGTTTGATGGCTTGCCAGAAGCTGTTACAGATTGGATGGGATATGCTACCATATTCACCATATTCGCCATATCTGGTACCTTCCAATTATTACTTAATCTAGTCTTTACAAAATTCTTTACACTGCAAAACACTTAGTTTAAATGAGAATGTCAAAAATCACTTGTTTCAATTTTTTGCAAGAAAAGATCAGAAATTCTATGAGCATAGAATCATGCTACTACCAGAAAGAAGGCAACATGTGTTGGACCAAAATGGTCAATATATAATTAAATAAAATATTTATATACTATAAAAAAATTGTCGTACATTTTCATGGAAAAAAACTAAATTACTTTCTGAACAACCCAATATATTAGCAGTTTCACTTTTTTAAGTGACATTCTTGAATGAAATTTTTTGCATTTCAATTTATTTTTATGGTGAAATTATGTTTTAGAGTAGTCACCCAATGATTTTTATGGTGAAATTTAGTTTTATAGTAGTCACCCAGTGATTGGGAAGTGATGTTAAAAAATAATGGGTGTTATTTCAATAACACCCATTATTTTTTAACATCACTTCCCAATCATTGGGTGACTACTACATAATGATCCAATTAAGAACAATGCATATCTAGGGTAGAGCCAAGAGGACTTCATTGTAAGTGAATGATACTCAGATAGGATCCATAAAAATTTTTCAGAAGCATGGAATCCAAATTCCATACTTTCATGCATTTAGAAAAGGATTGAATTGATCAAACCTTGATACCTAAAACACCTAGAGGTATGAAACCTAAAATTAAATGAGAATACTGCATGGTGGAAATATAACATGCTTCTATCCTGACAACAATTTGGTCATTCAATTGATTGGCCACCATTACTGCAAAATCTTTGATGATGGTCGTTGTAAGTATGGATAAGTATTTTCATTGGAAATAATCAATATCATAAGTTTGAATCATTGTAAGTAGGAACCATCTGTATTTTCAATAGATTTAAAATTATTAAAAAATTATGAATAAGGTCTTATTTAATTAAAACTGTAATAATAAATTGTAAGAAATAAAATTCATTTGAAAAAAAAGATAAAAGTGTAAATGAATTTTCTTGAAAGTGATAACAGGTGAAGAAATATCTATAATAATAGTAGTTACAGAAATAAGCATATAAACAATGACATAAATGAAGTAAAATGAGATATAATTCAGCCAAACTGAGATGTAAGTTTATCTATTGATGATAATCATAAAAAATATAAGTACTCATCAACTAACTAAGAGTGCAAGATAGTAAAGAAAGTAACTCTAATAAAAAAAAATTGAAAATTCCAAGGGAAGAAGGTACAATATATAAATAAATTACATATTAAAATAAAATTATATACTAAATGTTTATTTGAAATTACTGTAATATAAAAAGGGCACTATTTGTTGTTGGCAGAAAGTCTACACTAGTGTTCTCAACCTTTTTATTTCCCGGGCTGCATACATTTGTTTGCTTCATTAACCGGGTTACAATATGCTATATTAGCAGTCGGCAACCGGTTGGTGTCATGTGAAAAAAGTCTGACTTCTAAAAAATTGCCTAAATAAATACTCAAACTAGCACTTAGACAAGTAAAATAACGATTTAATAAGCAAAAAGTAGTAGCGCTTTCGATCATTACAATCCTCATCAGCTACAACGAATCACAGAAAATTACTGTTCTATAGAATGCCAGTTTCAGCTTAAAAAATTCGGTATTACATTAACTAAACATAAATTTTTTACAAATTGTATAAAATTAAAATACAACATAAAAGATTAACTAACAGGCACTCAAATCTAGTATAATAAACGTTTACATTAATAAGTTTACAATATTAACAAAATACTCAATAATAATAATATAAAAATAAAGACGAAAATTTAAAAAATTATCCCGTATTGCCGCACCATTTCCACGCATTACTTATAGTAGCGGGATCAATCCTATTAAACGGTTTGTCTCTGGTATTGCGGTTGGCGTAGATCGTGAGAGCTTCAGCAAACTTTCCCCGGCAGGGATCTTGTTCCTTCAGTAATAGTTTAGCATCATTCCATTTAATCTCAACATCGGAAATGAGAGCCTTCTGCGCCAGAGCGGTAGTGGAAGCTTTAGATTGAATATCCCTCATGTGCTCTGGAATACGCTTTTTTAGAGAGCGAGATGTGTAT
>AYEL01069483.1:0-44098 GCA_000484575.1 Olivierus martensii
GGCCTGGGGCCCATTGAAGGGTGGGGGCCCCGCGGGCCCACCCGTGGAGTGGGGCCGTCGGGGGCACGGCGCCCATGAGGTGCAACCTCCACGAGCCCCCGTGCAATTACTACACATTTGAACTAATGCTTAATAAAATATATAGTAAATAAATTTGCAAGATAAGCTATTATTACACAATATACTGTTATACTGTATAAAGTATTATAAGATTAGATCACAACAGTATATTTCCGCTCATTTATATGAGCGGGTAATTTCTAGTTTTAATAATTTGAAATAATTTGGACTAATGTTAACATCATAACCGAATTAATAAACAAATTAATAATTAAACTATAAGTGACATCATATATATGGTGACCTTACGTCCTTTATTTCTCTGCTCTATCCTTTAGATTTATTTTCTTTTAAAATGCCCACTTTGTTCTTTATTTTGTAAATTGAATACTGATATGCAACGATGGTCCGCAGAAACATGGCACTGTCATTTTCTATGACAGTGTCGTATTTTTTGTTATGTCACCTGTGAAAAAGTTCAAAGAATGGCGACAAAATGATGAGTCCTGCCAATGTAGATGGGTTTGAATTTTTTAAATATTTCACAGGCAATCATATATCATTATGTAATTAAAAATATTTTAAAAATTGTCAAATTTTGCTTCTGTCTTCCTGGATTTAATGCCCCCACTGAACAGATATTTTCATTAGTGAATAATATGGACCATTGAGAAAACCCAATTAAAAGTTGAAACATTGGAAGCATGTATTGGAAGCACATATTCATACCAAATGCAACTTTGATCTGACATGTATAGATTATTTATGAATTTTAAAACACAAACCCAATTTATTAAAAATGTTCATTCCTTTAAAAAGAATCAAAATTAATTTTTTTTAAAGTAATAATATAATTGTTTAAAATGTTATGTTGTTCATTATATTGTGTTGTTTATTATTGATATTGGTTATTATATTTTATAATAAATGTTTATAAGGCTTTACAATTTTAGTGAAACAAATAACAACCTCTTTTTCTTATTATGAAACAATTTCTGATTTGTCCTTTATTTTCTCCAAAAAAATATGGTCACTGTAATCATATATGATTTAATAACTGAATTAATGAATTATAATTTTAATTAATTTAGCTAAAAAAAAAAAAAAAAAAAACCTTGCCTTGCCTGGCTGAGGACTGAGCTGAGGACCTACAGGCTGTCCTGATAGTCTACCTGCTAGACCACTGAGGCTTCCCAGCAGGTTAGTATTTCACACATTATTATTTCCAATTTAGAAATTTAATTATTTAATCACAAACATCAGATTCAATCAATAGAAAATATTCCTGCCCAAGATTTTATATCCCTTGAGATTTGGTTTATGTGTGTTATAACTAAACACACTGACTAATTTTTATATTTGACTGGCTAATACCATTGTGGGCCTATGACTTAATGAAAAGCCCAATCAAGAATATTTCTATCAGTTAAGTCTGATATCTATAATTAAATTCTAAATTGGAAAAAATATGTCTGAGAACTAATCTATCATGTGGTCTCAGTGGTTTAATAATAAGGTAACAAGACATTAGAATGAAGATCTCCAATTTTATCCTAAACTGAGGCAAGTTTTTCTTTATATAAATTGGTTAAAATTATAATTCAGTTATTATATCATAGATAGTACCATTTTTAATTTAATTATTAGTTTCTTTATTAATTCTGAGATGGTGCTAAAATTAGTCCAAATTATTTCAAATTATTAAAATTCCATCATTATCAAAGGTTAATTAGGCAAAATTGGGTTCAATATGTACTATAATTTACAATTTTTTCCAAAATAAAATTTTTCCTGATCTGTAGCTGAATAAGGATCTCTTGAATTATCAATGTATTAATTCTTTTCTTAACCAGCTAGATTATCAAAATAACTGACAAATTTTCTGCTTTCAGAATGTTTATAGTGTGATCAATTTAAAAGTTTATCAAACAAGGCTAACAGCAATGCTCTTAATCAGGCTAATTACGAAGTGGAAGACTTTCTTTGCAAAACTTGACAAATAGAAATTTGGCTGAAATTAGATAAAACAATATTATACAAACTAATAGAAGAATCTATCAATAAGCAAACTGAAACTTCAAGATGACCAATGGCTTTCTAATTAGTTTTGCTAGAAACATTCATGTCAATCTTGTCTGTTAAACTTCTAAACTAATTGCTACATAAACTTCCGATGTAGTAATTTGTTGATTGTTCTGATAATCTGGCTGATTAAAGTATTGGTATGTATTTCCAAAGACCATATTCTATTCCAAGGTAGACAAATTTTACTTTGGAAAATATTGTAAATTATAAAACAATTATTAACCGGCAAGTTGCATCCAGATTCCAGTTGTTAAACTGCAGCATAACTAAAATTTAAATTATTATTAAATTTATAGATTATTACCAAAATGATTTTATTAAAAGAAATCTCTTTAGTTATTGATCTTTGTTTCTGTATCATGTTTCATGTCAATTGGAATAAACAATAAATAATTTGACAGATTCAAAAATTTTAGTTCATAAACAGGTATCCTTCCTATAACAGGTTTCACTCTAACACAATTTGAAAATTGCAGAAATTTCATATAACACATTACTCCTACAACACAGTTCTTACTTAACACATTTAGAAAATTATGTCAGCTTCCTATAACAGGTTTCACTCTAACACAATTTGAAAATTGCAGAAATCTTCATATAACACATTACTCCTACAACACAGTTCTTACTTAACACATTTAGAAAATTATGTTTACTCTTCACAAAACATTTTTAATAATTTCTGTAAATCCATACTAGGGACACAATACACATGTAAAATGTAATCATTGAGAAATACTTTGCTAAAAATAATCTCATAAATGCAATTTCGCTAGTTGGCCATGAGAGGGACGACATGTAATCTATTTTCGATTTTGATTTGAAATTGAGTTAACTGGCAATAGTTGAGTATTTTGTGTTCCAAACATTCAGTTCTTGGATAAAAAATAAGTTTTTATTCTTCGCTGTGTTCCAAAAGTTCAGTTCTTGGATAAAAAATAAGTTTTTATTCTTCAATAGAGGAATGTGAAAGAGAAGAAAAACTTTTATTCATAAATTTTTTGGGGTATATGTTTAGATCGCAAATTTTTGTAACGGGAACTGAAAATACACAAACTTTAAATGCATAGAAAGTGAAGTTGCATAGAAAGTGAATAGTTCAGAAAGTGAAGTTGATATTGTTTAAAAAAAAAAAACCATTCTCATTTTAACGAAACAGTGGTAAGGAAGATATAATCATTAAATGAATGTTATATTGACTGTATATTTGGTTCTTGCCTTTTGTTTTAGTTATATTGTTTTTTTAGGGTCTTACGTATATATTTTTTTTATGTTTCGTGTTATTAATATTCTTAATAAAAATTAAGTTTCTTACATGGAATTAAAGAAAGTTATTTGTCTTTAATTGGTTTTGGAACATAACTCTCCTTTTTGTATTGACTCTGGGTCTCATATAACATGGTTTCATACAACACGCTGTTTTTCAGGAACTTATCTACCATGTTATAGGAGGGATACCTGTACTTCCAATTGAAATGAAGATGCATCATATGTGATGTAAAATACTGATAATTTATAATCATTTCATAAATCTATATCTTACAAGAAATACATTGAAACCTAAATCAGTCAACTCTCTCTTAAGATCTCTTGCATGTCTGAAGGCTTCAGCTTTCACATAGCTAATTAAAATCCTTTTGTCTTGATTAAAGTTTAAATTAGGTAAAGATTTTCTTCTTTCTTCCACTGACATTTCCAATTTATTATTTTCACTATAATAAACAAAATAAGTCTTCTTATTATAAATTCAAAATACAATACTAAGTAAACTACAACCAATCTCAGAAAATATTTGAAATAAATTCTTTCTGAGATTGCATAATTTATTTAATATTTTGTTATAATAGATTTTAATATGGTTATATATTTTTATTTGATCAGTTCTGTAGTAGGCAGTACATAAATTACTTACAAATTACGTTTTTGTTTTTTACGTCTTATATTTTCAGAAGTATTATTTGCAAAGTTATAACGTACAGTTGGCGAACATAAAACAAAGCAATCATGATATAGTACATCCCAACCTATTAATTTGCATTCTTGATCTTTGGTAACTGGCCATCTGTTTTGCTGATTTATATATATAAATGAATCTGGTAAAGTTTTATTCAACTGAAATGAATTTACATAATTATTTTAACAGCTTAAAAATTTAAAATATCTCTCATTATTCTAAAATGCTACTTTAATTATTAAATTAACATTGTTAAAATTATAAAGAAATTATATAATTTCTTATTTTTATGGGATCATATTATAATAGAGCATCAATTATACAAAAAAATTGAGATAAAAGTTGTTTGGTTAATCAAATAATTCAGATAATCAGATACAATTGATTCTCATTATTCGCAGTAGTTATGTTCTGTAAATTCTTTGCGAATACTGAATGATTGTGCTTATGGGAAATATAGAGTTAAGTTCCTGCAAATGTTTCTTCTCAACATTTTCATCCTTGCTTTATCTGAGTTTTTCTGTTTAAAGACACCTTATTTAATATATATTACAGTACTTATGAATAATTACAATATATGCAGTGTACAGTACTATATATAGTATTATAATTACAGTAATCTTTATATAATTTTTTAAAACACTAACTTTGTAGTAAATAAAATCTTAGTTTTAATGGGTAGTTGTTTGATGTGGCAGCTAACACATTGTCTTCCTGAATTGCATTGAAAACTGTCAGTCTTGTCTGTGTCGCTTTTTGCCTCAGATTTTTTAAATTCTTGGTGTAAGGAATAAATGTGCAGGAAGTTAAGTGCCTAAATTTGAGGCTGTGTTTAAGCATAGGGTCACATTATTCTATGGGACCTGCAGACAATAAGAACAGGCTTTTGGCCTACCTGCAATCTGTGAAGTGAGCAAGAATAGGTAATGAGACTTTTCAGGCAGAACAACACAGAGACTACAAGTAAGAGTAACATTTATAACAGTATTTTCACCACTCATCAAAAATCAGTGAATAAGCATGAAAGTGCTGTCAGAGTCGAATTTGTGGTTACAAATAAATTTTTGCAAATAGTCGAATATGCAAATAGGGAATCCATGAATACCGAGAATCGACTGTATAAATGAGAATATCAAGTTATATAAAAATTGGTGTAATTAGGCATACAATTAAATTATTATACATAAGATTATTATTATTATTATGTTTTAAAGTATGAAGTATTATAAAAAATAATTAATTCAGGAAGTGATTTGTAAATAATAAGCAAAACATCACACTGTTAAAAATAATAACTGATTTTTAACACTTGTAATGACAAATTAAGATTATTTCTATTTTATACTATATTTATTCTATGCTATATTGCATTTATATTACCATACAAAATATATATATTACATACTACTACTACTACTACTACTACTACTACTACTACTACTACTACAAAGTACTACTACTACTACTTAGTACTACTAGTATAATGATATATGTTTTATCTTTGAATAAATAATCAAAAATAATATATATATATATTATATCATCAAAAAATATAATCATATCAATAAAATAATTATAATTTTAAATTTAAATTGTTAAATATTTTTTGTTGCTAATTTAATGCTATTTATATGGACTTCCTGATGTAGTTCTGACCAAACATATAAAAATCTTATTAGTAATTGGAATATCTTTTTCAGTTATATTTTCATATTATATAAGACCATCTACAAATTATTTATTTGAGAAAAAAATTAGGTATTCGCTTCCCTATCACATGTGTACTAATAAATGATACGTAAGTCAATTCTATTGAATTTCTTCACAACAGGAAAATTGAAACTTGCAGCACCATAAATAAAAAATGATAAGGAATGATTTTCAGAAAAAAACTGAATGATAAGTAATGTAAAAAATGAAATCTTTATAGTGAATTGATTAGATAGACAAGATATTACAATGATATTGACAATACATGATTTTAAAATAATGGAATTTACAAAAATCTGGAGATTGACTAATGCAACAGAGAATTGTAAAGTGATTTTCTTGTGTTATTAGAAGCAGCAGAACTCAGTTGTTTATAGTTCTATCACTGCAATTGATCATAAAAAAAAAATATAGGAATTGTAGACAAAGTGATTTGTATATCAGTTCCCTTTCATCCATTAAACTTATCAATGTTGAAAATGTTTTTCTATACAAAGAAAAATCTAATAAAGCATCTTATTACATCTGTGGATCGGCCAGGACAAACTGTATAGGCATTTAGACCTAACATGGTTGTATGCGGCAATCGCGCGTTGGTTCGACTCGGTGAACAAAATCCTCTGAAACAGTGACGACAACTACACAGTTTTATCAATCAAGGATCTTTATTTGAGAGAGAGATGCGTGGTATAAGTCATTTTAGAGGATAAATACCTGTGTGTATATATATATAAAATAATGTACGGAAAAATTGGAAGCAATGATTCCCTTTCCTTTCTTCTTTTAAACAGTTTTTAGTCTAAATAAAATTAGTTTTTAGTCTCTTAAGCACAAGTTTCTTCTTTTCAAAATATTGAATACTGTAGTTGGCATCGATGTTTAGCACCTTGGCTTGGCACGGCTGTTGACAGACCAACACTGCACAGGCAGAAATCTTGACACACACACTCTTGAAAGAATAGCACCACATGGACAAAATCCTCTCGGCCAACTGCCTGGTTCTATCCTCCAAGCAACTCAATTGTTTATATTAATTTCTTATAGACTAAGGTGGTCAAATAACTTTGATTAATTTATTGTTTAATACTACACTGTGTTTATAGAACTGTGATTCTTTTACAACATTGTTTATGGTCATGTGATATTCCATTTCCCTTCTTTCTTTTAAAAAATTTACAAGTTCTGGACGTTACAATAATAATTATTGAATAATTATTTGACAGGGGTCAAATATTTGATACTTTGAAAAATTTATCTATTGAGGTCACCTCAGATCTTACACATCATTGAATGTGAGATGACAGAATACAGCACATTATTCTACAGTGGTGGACAAAAGTATTGATACCACCCCATTTTTTTATTATTTTGGCAATATTAGTTTATCACTTGAAAACCTTTATATAAAAATAATAAGTATATTAAATGACAGAAAAGCATCATATATATATCATATACAATATATAGATCAGTTTAATTGCGATTAATAATTTTAAATAAATTATTATTATTAATGTTCCTAAAAGTTATTTAATTAATTAGAATATTTATTTGAAATAAATTATAAGGTCAGCATAATGAAAATAATAATAATAAAGTTATGATATATTTTTAAAATTAAAAAAGTTTTAGTAATGGAAGAATGGTATGCATTATATAAAATCTTTATTTACTAATATAAAAACATTTCATATTTTCTTAGATTATTTTATTAAATAATTATTTTCACTGACTACGTGTGTATACAATATCTCATTTAAAAATGCTAACTTTAAAAGAGAAAGTCTTTACAAAAACATATTGTAGACAAGAAGTGATAATATATTATCTGTAATATACATTTAGTTATTTTATTTACTAGAGAGTAATTTATACTGAGTGTAATTATGTCTGTTCTTGCTGTTAGTTTTTTTGACTGTGCTTTAAATTTTGTTAAAATTAAATGCAATAGTAATAAAAAAAATACTTGATATGAAAATCTTATTTATCATTTCATTTAAAAAATATCAAATGAATTTTTTAAATAACATAAGAGAATATTAACTAAATTTAATATTAAAAACTTCAATAATAATTTTGGAAATTCCAAACTAAAAAACATTGTTTTCAAATACTTTGATTGTTACAGGTCATGAAATACTTTAATTTGAGGAAAATTTTCAAAAGTTAATCAGTATATTTCCTCCTTTTGTTACATGAAATACAGTTTATCTTAAAAAAAGTCACTGATGATTCAAAAGTAAATTATTTATATCAGCAGAATTCTTTAAATGTCCTTATATTCATTTTGTTATCAATTCACTTGTTTACTCATGAAACTAGAGTAAATTTATCATTTTATCTAAATTATCTAAAATTAGTTATAATTATATCATTAAATATCGAATTAAAGAAATCTGATTTGATTTATTCTAGAATATAATAAATTACTATAGGATGAAAAATATAATTTTATTAAATATATTAAAGATTATAATTTTATATAATTTTCAATAGTTAAAGTAGTCATTTTTGAGTTTTATCATCATTGAAAATTACATCAAATCTGGAAGTCAAAACCGAAATATGTTATATTAATTACCACAACTACATATGTTTGTAATCATTATATATATTTAATAATTACTTTATCAAATTTTTTCTACGAAGCTTGTTGAAGGCTACCGAAAACGATTACAAGCTGTAATTTCTGCTAAAGGTGGGCATATTAAATATTAATTGTAAGGCATCAATACTTTTGTCCACCTTATGTTTTCAGTTTTTGTTTGTACAGAAATAAATAATTGCTATTTCTGATTGAATGTGCTATCCTTACTATTCTTTGCTCTTTCCAATTTCATAAACAGGGTTTGAAAACGTTACATTAAGCTCGAATACTAATATTGCCAAAATAATAATAAAAAAATGGGGGTATCAATACTTTTGTCCACCACTGTATATTTGTACCACCAACTGGAAAACTATAAAGACTAAGTGATATTTTTTGAAGCAATACAAAACAGAGAACACGAAAGACAGAATACATCTTTCATTGATATAAAATGTAACAAAGCATTGTGCATAAACTTATGTTTTTCAGAATAGCATATTATAAAAATTAACAGTTTTAATGTTTAATTAGATATTCTGTTGTAAGCTATCTTTGTGACTTAACAGTATGATATTAGAGATTAATTATTATTCCAAAAGATACCAAGTAAATCCTAGGTTGAGTAAAATTGTTTCTTTTAAAAATATATCTAAATTCAATTAATTATTGATAAATAAATCAATCTTGGTTTAAAATTTATTTGGATTTAGTTTAATATATTGATTTGTTGATTAAATCATTGTTTGTTTGTTTAATCATCATGGTTTAATTAAATTTTTTGTTGATTGAAATCTCTTATGTCCTTAAATATTCAAATAAAAAAAATTATAATATATATAAATATTCAATATAGAATAGAATTTTAATAATTTTTAATTATAAAAATTTTAAGAATATAAAAACTACAAACCTCCTTTTGAATAGTTTCACGAATCTGTTGTAATGTATCACTTAGATTTACAAATATAAATCCTATTGGTGTATCTTCCCATTTTATTCCAACTGGTTTAAGTTCTAATAAAATAGAATTTTCAATAATTTATCACTATAAGCACTAGGATTGTATTATATATTTTTTTTATTGAAAAAACATTTTGAACTAGCAAACTAGCATCTTAATCTTCTTCACCTCACATATGACCACAATGACCATACACCCTTTATTTAAGAGGACAGTTCTTTATTTCACTTCTCTGTCCTTTAGATTTATTTTTTTTTCTAAAGTGGCCATTTTGTCCTTATTTTGTGAATTGAAATAATAAATTGATTATCGGTGTGCAACAGACAATCCACAGAAACACCACAGTCATTTTCTATGACCATATCATGTTTGTGTTGTCATTTGTGAAAAGACTGAAGAATGGTGACAAAATGACGAGTCCTGCCAACATAGTGGGTTAGAATTTAACACATATCATTTAAAACATCTTAAAAATCATTGAATTTTGTTTTTATCTCCCTGGATCTAATGTCACCACTGAACAGTATTTTCATTAGTGATTAATATGTGAATAAGAAGAAAACCCAATTAAAAGTCAAAACATTAAAGCATGCATTTATACCAAATGCAACTTCAACATGATATATATAGAGTTTTATGTATTTTTAAAACACAAACCTGATTTATTAAAAAATTCATTTTTATGAAAAATATCAAAATTAATTTTTTTAAAGTAATAATATGATTGTTTAAAATGTTTTGTTCATTATATTTTATAATAAATGTTATAAAGCTTTTCAGTTTTAATGAAACAAATAAATGCAACCTGCTGTTTTTTATTATGAAACAATTTCCAATTTGTTCTTTATTTTCTCCAAAAAATATGATCACCATATATATATAATCCATTCTAAAATTTTGTAAAAAAGTTGATTTAAGACTAAGATGTTAGTCAAAATCATTTTCTAGTTTGAAATAATACAACCTTACTCTAGTGTTTTAAGTGATTAATTATATATTTAAAGCAGAGGTTAATTACCAATTATTTTTAAAATTTTAAATAATTTAAAATATCTAAACTTTTAACAATTAATTTTTTAAATATGTAAAACACTTTATATTTAATAATTTCAAAACAAAAAATGTTAATAGGAATTACATTTCTAGAATATTTAAAGAAATTTTTTTGACATTCTATAATATGTATATTAAAAATTTTCCTTTAGAAAATATGTTGAATGTAATATCATAGTTTAGTCAAAGATAAAATATTGTTTAGTTCTTCCTAGTTTAATAGTGGGTGACAATTACCAAAGTCTAACCAAAATAAAATGCCAATTAATATGCACAGTAGAATTAGTAGATATTAATTATCTGTTGAAATGAGACCAATTTGTAGAATACAAAATCCATCATGGAAACTGTTTAAAAGAAATATTTAATTTTTCCATAAAGGTGATAAAGTTTTTATAATTATAGAAATTAAAGATGAGAATCAACAATCCATTAGAGCAGTGATTCCCAAGCTGTGGTGCACGTACCCCTAGGAGTATGCGGCAGAGGGGTTGGGTATGTGAAAATAATATTGGTAATGGTGGAAAACACCAAAAAAGGAGTTAAAATAAAAAAAACAAAACCAAATATAGCGTTTTAGTTTATAAAGAAGAACTTATGTGAAAGTTGTCACTAGACCTGCCCACCACTAGTTACACATTGCATGATTACATATGTGTCTTTTCCCTCTTCGCCAAAACTGTCACTTTGAAAGTGTTCCATCATTTTAGTGTTTGATTGAGTTGCTGGATTGGCTGTGTGGAAATGCTTCAGTTTTTCACTCTAGAGGACCCAGGTTTGAGTCTTGGGTCCCACCCTTTGCAAATATTTATCATGGAGTCTTGGCCCAGCTTGTTGATCACCGTCTTCCACAATCTGGCTGACCCTCTGCAAGGGTGGGCAGCCTGTGGAAGGGTGTGAGAAGGGGTAATGAAAAGAAGCAATACTCATAAATGGAAACCTAATCAAGTGAAATACGAGAGAAAAAAATGTTGGGAACTGTTGCATCAGAGTCTTCACTTAATTCTTATAATAAAGCCTCTAGTCATGTGATATTTTTACACATTAAGCAGTTATCCTATTCTGGTCAGATTACACTTTTTAAATGATTGTAATATAATAAAAATGCAATTTTTATGAATAATAACTAATTTGCCTTTAGTAAAAATATTTATTTCATTAAAATTAATTCATACAATATTAAAATATTAATTTTTATTTTAATATTGTTTCCAACAATTTTTTATATATACAGGGTGATTCAAAACTTATCGTTCAAATTTCGTGGGGAGGTAGGGAAGACGTCAGGAAACCGATTTCACATAAGAAAGTGTGTCTGCAAATGTACGCGAGAGGGCACGTGATTACCTGAACCAAACATTCGGAGCTCGATGGATCGGCAGAGGTGGACCGATCGCTTGGCCAGCTAAATCACTGGATTTATCACCCATGGATTTCTTTTCCTGGGGAGCCATGAAAGACCATGTGTATGAGACCCATGTCAACAGTGAAATGGACCTTGTTGCACGAATAGTGGCCGTATTAATTTCCTATTTATTTTATCTGGTTTTCCTTAAATTTTGATTCTTACATATTTATCAAAATATTATTTTGTGATTCTTAAAAAATTCAAAAACTACATAATAAAAACATGTTAGTTTGTAATTCAAATCTTCATAAACTAGAATCTATATAAGATGACATTTATTTTTCTGTTGAAAAGTAAGATTTATGAAATTACTGTTCTATGTGTACTAATAACTTTTGAATTAATTAGGAAATAAAATTTGGAGTGATGTTTTATTATTAAAGATCTGACCTCAGCACTGCACCATTTAACTGTTTAGCTTCAACCATTTAAAAATGTAAGCAGGGCTAGGGAGTTGGAGCCATGGAACCATGAAGTTTTGGAGGAGCTGGAATTGGAGCCAGAGCTAAGCTGATCATATTCAGTGGAGCCGGAGCCATTAAAATTTCTTCTGGCTCCAGCTCCTAACCATCTATCATATATACTCAAATATAAGCCAGAATCCCGACTTTAGAGTTTGAAAATCGGTAAAAATGCACAACCCGTGTATACACTTTAGAATTTGAAAATCTGTAAAAATGCGCAACCTGTGTATAAGCCTACTCCGATTTTAGCATTTAAAATTCGATAAAAATTTTGAAATCAATAAATTACGTGATCTTTGAGACCCCCCCACTTTAGAGTTTGAAAATCTGTAAAAATGCGCAACATGTGTATAAGCCTACCCCGATTTTAGCATTTAAAATTCGATAAAAATTTTGAAATCAATAAATTACGTGATCTTTGATTTTTAGTTACCGATATATTAATGCCTGATAAATTACATGATCTTTGATTTTTAGTTACCAATATATTAATGCCATTTGCCAAAAAATATAAATAGTTATTGCTAACTTTAAATATATACATATAAGGTAAGTGATGTTTCATGGCAGCGGTCATACCAAAAAACTTTTATAGTGATGGAGCCAGAGCTGAAGCCTCAGTTTTAAAACAATGACTCCGGAGCCAGAACCACAGCTGGAATATACTGTGGCTCTGGAGCCGGTGCCGGAGCCTAACCTATTTCAAGCCATCTCCCCAGCCCTGAATGTAAGACATTCAAACTTTTAAGAGATGCTTTTTTTAATTGTTTAATTGAATTTTATAAAATTAGCCATGTGTTCAGGCTATTAAAGTTGAATTTGAAATAAGATTAATCAATCTTGGAGATTCATTACTTAAAAAATAGCAGCTATTCTCTCTCGAGGGTTCTTTGTAAAACAATAGAACTATTTCATAGATTTTTATTACATTCAACATGTAAGTTGTGGTATTGAAAATGATTTTTATGCCATATATTTTAACATCTTTAATCATTCTAACATAGAGGATTTATTCAGAGCCTAGATGATTGAGTTTGAAAAACTCTTAAGCAAACTTTACACAGGGGATTAAACCATTACTAATTATCCAAACGAATCTAGCCAAACTCCCCCTGGCGGATAAAGTCCATATTAAATTTTCTAAACGATTATTATTTTATTTTATTAAATTTAAGCTACGGTTCCACCATCTGTTGGATTGGGAAAATTAATTTAAAAATTATGGTTTAATCATTAATCACTAGATGGCGCCACCTTAGTTCCAAATTCTAAATTAATTATTAATCCAACAGATGGTGGCACCATAGCTTAAATTTAATAAAATAAAATAATAATCGTTTAGAAAATTTAATATGGATTTATCCGCCAGGGGGAGTTTGGCTAGATTCGTTTGGATAATGAGTTTGAAAAAAGGCAAATCAGAAAAGAACTAAAGTATAAAGCTCAAAATAGGTAGAAAAATGATTAAAAGTCAATAAAGTTGAAAGTACTTCTACTTAAATAAATCATCATCAGCTTTAAACAAACATTTTAACAAAATACTAGGTTGTTATCATGATGATAACCTAACTATAATGCTAAATATATTGTAAAAATAAAAAATATACACAAAATGTGTGTAAGAAAAGAAAAAAAAAACAAACAGGAAATGATAAAAATAAAACAAACAATAAAATGTAGTACACGAATACTGAGAACAAGGTGTAATCTTAAAAGTATTGTTTGGAAGTACACATGACTCTAGGTCATGGTGATATTATCAATAATAATATAGTGGGCAGGAGAATATCTGGCTCTCTGAAGCATTTCTGCCATCTTAAGTTCATCTAGGGATCTAATGTCAGCAATGATTTTAGCTTGAGTCAAATCAATACAAAGGGAAATCTTTAAAATCTCGAGTTCTGTAAACATTTTCCTAGTGGCTATGTCTCCTTTGTGTTCTCTATTTTATGTCTAAACTTCTCATTGTACTTCACACAAATACCCACCCCTGTTTTATCAACATCTTCATTATATACTGGAATAAGAGAGGCTCTTGAACAGGCAAAATGCACTATTTTACCATTTAGGAGTTTTGCTGTAACAGGTAAAATTTTTCTACCTATTTTGAACTTTATATTTTAAGTTTGTTCATTTCTTAAGATAAATGTTGGTATTTTATGCTATGATTTTTTTCCTACAGAAGTTAAATTTATGGTATAGCATCAGAGAAGTCATTTAAATTCTTTTTATATTTAATTCATTTATATTGCAGTTAGTAATTCTGTCATAACCCATTTTTTAACAAAGTATTGTTGAAATAAATTGGAAATATTAGATATTTAAAGAGAATGATTCAATTATATTTATTTTTAAAATTGATTGATATTTAATAATTTATTGTAGCTTTAGATAGTCAATACAGGGCTGTGATTCAATATTTGTTGGTTTTCTCACAATTCACACTATGTGATTCAATATTACTTGGTTTTTTTCACTTTTGTGGTTCTTTATTCCAATTTACTTCAGATCAGGTCGCACTGAGTTCACACGATCTAAACTATCTCACGAATAGGGTTGACTTCTAACTGCATGCACAGTGGGGCAAAGTTTAGTCTTAAAGTAGTGTCCAATTTATACAAATGAGTGGTTGTGCTTCAACACATCAATATAATCATCATTTCTTGTATTATTTACTTCACTAACAATTAAACTTGTGGATAATTCTACTAAAACATTTATGAATGCTTCCATCTTAAATCATGTGATCTGTCTCATTGAACTGATTCTTTATTCAAATGAAACTATGATGTCAACCATGAAGGTTTAGTTAGTGTAGTTCTTGGAATATCGAACCACAGTCCAGATTTATATCTAGTCCAATTTTATTGAGAATTATATGGTTGGATGAAATATTTTTTAAATTTTAATTGAAGGTACAATTATCAGAAGTAAGAGAGAAGAAAATAAATTTGTTAATTTGTGATATTTCTGTTTATCTATTACAGTCAGCTTTTGACTTTAAATTATTCTCTTGATTGAAAATTCATATAATGATCTGCAGAAATTTTTACTGTACAATACTAATTATTAATATAAATATGTTTATAGAAAATAAATGTCAATGATTGTATTGATGGAAGACCACCTATTCATTATGCTGCTGATTATGGACAGACAGAAGTAGTTAGATATCTAGCTGAAAAGGGGGCAGATGTAAATGTAAGTAAAAATAAATTGTCATTAATTATAATAAATACTACTTATCAATTTATTTTGAAGCTTCAACTGTTTAAAATTAGCAGATATTCAAACATGAGATTTCTCTTATAATCAATTAAATCCATCTCTTTCCTTTTTTCAGAAAAATAAACACCACAGCACTTAAGTAGGAATATTTTATTTGAAAGTGCTTATGACAAAACATTCTCTCTCTTCAACCATACCAACTCATAAAAATATACAAATCTAGAATTCTTGGAGGCATTTAAATTATAATATCTAAAAAATAATAATAGAATAACAGATGCTGGAGGGAGGACCAGTGTTTTTGTTATTAATTTTTAGATGTAGTTTAAATTTCTTTGAGAATCTTATATCTGTACAATTTTGTGATTTGGTATGGCTGAAGAGGACAAGTATTCTGTAGAAAACATTTCCAAATAGTGTTCCTGCTTAAGTGCTGTAATGTTTATTTCTCTGTAATTATCAAAGCAGGATTAAAATGTACAGGACATTCTCAACTTTGAGCCCATTTTAGGAATTATGAGTTCTTATTTTATGAGCTAACTAAGTTAGAATTAATTTTCTATAATGTTAAAATCAAGAGTTCCATTTTTGACAATGAAATTTAACCATAATAAGTAAAGGTCAACAAAATCAAAAATTTATCATTGTTTATTTACATATTAATTTAAATAAATGGAAATATAATATTTAAAATCAAGCAAATTATGATGATAAAGAAACTTCTTAATAAAAATTTATATTATACAAATATTCTTTGCCTTCATCAAAAAATGATTAGATGAGCTTTTATACAATGAATAATTCCTTGGGAACATCTTGAGAATGAGTTATTTATATAATTTGCCAGCAAAACAATAGCAGCTAGAATGCAAACTTCTGTCATTTTGAATTTTTCCAATTCTGTAGCAGATGACAATCTTTCTGCTGCAGAGTTGTACTGTATTATATAGCTCTGCATATGGTTTTAAATATTTTGTTTAGCACTTATATATTGCAATTATTCATAACGTTCATATTTTTTATTTTTTCAATATGCCATATTTGAAAGAACTCTTAAACCAAGAACTCATAAATTGACAACTTCCTGTATATTAAAATTATTCCAAAATAATTGCCTATTTTCTTAACATGTCCATTATTTTTATTATTCGATAAATATATTTTTCCTATATTTTTAATAGAAATGCTTGAATCATAGACCATTTTTTTTACATTTAAAAAAAATGAAATTTTATGGCAAAATGAAAAAACTGTGCAATTAAATTATTTTAATAATTATAATATGTTTATATTACAGTTTCATTATTTTGATAATTACTATATATACAGGTGTTTATAAAGTCTATGCAGTTTTAAATATTTATAGTTTTAAAGCTATACATGATAAATTTAATATATAAAAAATATAAACCTGAAATTCTAGTTTTTGTCATCAATCCAAAAATTTATACTTATTCAAGAAACAGGTTCTGCCAGTGATACTCTTGATCTGTCGGAGCATGGCTTAAATCAGCCATTCTCAACCTGCGGCCTGGAAGGCACAGTCATGAATTTAATGAAAGCGCGAAATTCTTTTCCCAAATGCAAAAAAAAAAAATTCTGATATTAAAAATTTTTTTAAATCTTGCAAAATTAGAATTTTTCTAATTTGGTAGGTCCTTCCTGATGCACTCAAAATTTTTTTTACATGACACCAACTACTTGCAACTGTTGATATAGCATGTTGCAGCCCACTTAATGTATCAAACAAATGCATATTGCCCTGAAAAAAAAAAAGTTGAGAACTGCTGGCTTAAATGAAGAAATTGTTGGATTGATCTACAGATTCTACACAACTTTTTTTACAGATTAATTTTATCATTTACAACCCTAAAACTATGATATTTAAAATTACATTTATACAAATTTATAAATTTTTTAATATTAAAATTGTATTGTATCAGATATTATAAGTATACTTACTGATCTCCCAAAACATATGATTGGAAAAGAAAAATAAAAAATTTAGATTATGATTATAATTGAATCAGATAAATTTTACAACTGATAAATAGTAATTTTATTATAATAAATATCCTTACTTTTTTAAACTGACTTACGTTGAGAAGTCAATAGAACAAGACAGTAAAATAAAAATAATCTTGCTATGTTGATTTAGTGAAATGATAAATTTTTAAATACAGTGATACCTCGGTTTACGAACACAATCCGTTCCTTGACTCTGTTCGTGATCCGAAAAGTTCGTAATCCGAATCAATTTTTCCCATTGCAATTAATATAAGTCCAAATAATACGTTTTTTGTCCTAGAAAAAAATTTTTAACATGTTATGGCTTTATGTGTGGAAATAATACAGAAAGGAAATAAATATAACAGTAATATTAGAAGAAAGCATGTTTAACACAATCTTCACTAGCACTTTTAATTTTTTTGGGAGCCATAAAAAGGGATAAATTTAATTAAATAAAGAAAAATTTAAAATATCAACACTTGTTGGAACTTTACTGTACCCATATGAGCTGGGCAAACTGGATTGCTGTTGAGGGCGAGGTTGTGGGCAGGGTTTTGTGCGCTGCTAGTCACGTGCGTTCATGCACTCCGTGTGTGTGTTCGTGAACCGAAGCATCGTTCGTAAACCGAAGCAAAATTTGTACGCAAATGGTGTTCGTAGACCGATTTGTTCGTGAACTGAGACGTTCGCGATCCGAGGTATAACTGTAAAATTATAATTAAATAAGACAATTTAATTTTAATAAAAAGTTCATTTTATTATATATTGGATGCATATGATTTCCTATTCAATTCCAATCAAGTTCTTTTTAACAAATCTTTCTTAGTTAATTTTACAGCAAAATATTTTAAATGATTATTCTATTGATCAACAGTTACTTATCTGAGTTGTTTCAGGCAAAGGATAAACATGGTATCAGTGCTTTGTTGGCTGCTATTTGGGAAGGTCATACCGAGTGTGTTCGCTTCATGTTAGAAAAAGTAAGAATTTAAAATTTTTAGAATTATTTTATTAGAGAAGAAATTTTAAAAATTTTTATATATTAGGGAGCTAGTAAAAAGGGAACAACACCTGATGGAATGACTTATATAGAAGCAGCTGAAAAGCAAGAAATCAAAGAATTGCTCAAGTAAATTGAATGCAATGAAGTGTTAAAAAGTTTACGTGCAGTATTTTATATTAACTATATTTGAGGATAAGTCAAAACAAAAAAAATTGGTCTTCAAATGCATAATGTATTTTGTCACAGATGTTAACTGAAGTGCAGTTATGAGTAAGAAGAAATATTTATGATTTGCTGAAGTGATTGCTAATTTTTTATGGAGGAAGCTGTAGAAAAATTCTGCAACTTCTCCAAAGTTACTATGTTTATAAATATATATATATTTAGGAATCATAAGAGGTATTTGTGCCTTATGCAATAATATGATGTTCTATGTTAATTCATATTTTTGTTGGTTACTGTTTTTCCTTTTAACGATGGATATAAATTCAAAATACTGTTGTGTCAAAACTGTTGACAGATAATTAAATTTTATCCATTCTTGCATTTAGTCAATTTAAATTTTTCTTAACTACTTTTAGGATAAAAATATTTTATCAATAATGTATTAATTAGTTCAGATTAACTATTGAATTAATAAAAGATAAATTTTTCTGACATTGTCTTCATTCTGAGAAATTAACACACAAATAAATATTTTAATAAATTAGTATAAATTTAATATTTTCAAAATGAGATATAATTAGGTAAAAGAGAACATACAGCTATCACTATTGCATACATCGGCATATAAAAAGTGTGTGTATAACAACAAGCTTTAAAAAAATTTAAATATATTTTGTTCATATTAAAATTCATCATGATTGGTTAAAGCTTCTCCAAAATCTGTGGCCTGACTTCCTACAAAAACATCGTATTTCTCTAGGATCTCTTCTTTTGTGAGTTTTCCATCCTGAAAAATTTAATACATATGTAATATGATTCTTACATAATGTTAAAAAATTTTAAATATAATTAAAATTTACTTTATTTATATCTGATTCATGTATTAAATGCCTTGCTTCTGCTTCGCTATGATTATAATCAAGTGGGAGTATCCAGTTTCTTATTTCTTCTCTATCTAAATATCCATCCTTATCTTTGTCTCTATAGTTGTTGAATTGTTCCCGTTCATTTTTTACCCAATCAGGTTCATCTTCTGGCCTGTCAGAGCCACCAAACATATCACCTGAAAAAAATTTTTTGTAATGCTTATGAAAGTTTTCCTCTTGGCCATTAGCATATGCAGAAACTTAATAGATCACAATTTTTTTATAGAAGCTATATGGGAAGACAGTTTTTGTAATCATGTAAACGAAGGTAAACTTAACAATAAGAAAATGGACAAATTCCTAGAGAGTTAATATTTATCACTTTTGATAGAATTTTGTCAAGATATTTGATATTAATACTAAATCCAGTTGACTAATCTGGATGTATAGTATTTCCTCGAATACCAAAGTGATCTTTAGAAAGTCATTTCATACTTTATGCAAAAAAAAAATAAGCCATCTAGGAATTCTATATTTAAAGCATCAGACATGTGTCAACATTAGTGTAATTATAAAGTTCTCTCATTTACTCTAAGAATAAAATATTTAGCTGAAATGTATCACCATCTATTGATATCTTTATTATTAGTTATGATAACATTCAAGAAGACAATCTGCTACTGAATGTCAGAGAATGCAAAAGAAAAAAGCATCTATTGAAAGAACAAATGTGTTAACTTTTAAACCATATACAGATTATAAAAAATTCAATTGCTGGCAAAATTATGGCCGATGATTGTGCTAGAAAAGTTGTATTCCTTTCTCACATTAAATTAAATATGGTAATCAAATTGTAGAAATATTGCCTATTTATATTATATAAACAAGAATTTCTAATAATTTTAGCTTTTTCAGAGATTTGACAAAGTTGGAATTTACATCAACAAATAATTATTCAGTCATGAACAATTGTATATATTATCATCAAGATGTCAACCAAAAGAAGGTACAGTATTACAATTCAGAGCCCTGAAATGATGATCAAGAGTATTGTTTGGAAAGAAGTTTTATAAATAATTTTGTAAGGTATTTTAATTATCCTTTAATTGTGTTTGCTATAACTAAACATGATGAAACTGAGATGCTAAGCAAAATGGGGAGTTGGACCACTTTTGATTAAGGGCTATCTATGATATAAAATGCCAAAAATTGCACAAATAAATAACTTTGATTTCAAAATTTGTAAACCAAATCATTATATACCACATTTTATAAGTCTTTCTGTATTAAACCTAAGGACAGCATTAAGGGATGCAACATTAAACTGTTGATACCATCCAATATATTACCTTGAAATTAATGAAAATATGAATGAATCTTTATAAAGAAAATAAATTTCTCTACATTTCAATAGTTTTGATGATTTATTAGTTTTTAGAAGTTTCTAATTATAAACATGACACTACAATTTTTATCATCAAGATTAATGATGTTTAAGAAACACTACTAATTGTGATTGATTACCTATGAAAGATTATCTCAAAATGGCTTTGAGGCAGTGCAGGACGTTTTTTGTTTTGGAAGGAATATGCAAGAGAACAACTGCAGTATCATTGATATTTAAATGTGGTCAGTCTTCTAAAGTTTTTGATTTCATAGTTAATCTAGTAAACTATATTATATATAATATAAATGAAACTAACAGTACAAAGGCAAGAAAAACTTTCATAACGTGGATAAATAACACAAAATCAGTAGTGCTTTCGATTTATTACCAAATCCTCCTCGGGTACAGAGTTCTTGTAAAGTTCAAGAACATACACTATTCCATAGAAAGCACATAATTTTAGAAATTTAAATGAATTTAAGATTTACTATAATAACATTATTAACAAAAGTCTAAGTACATATGTACTAATGATTCATAATGTAGATAAATAAAATCTTGTTAAAGTTTTTCCTGCCTATGCACTGTTAGTTTTATTTATAGAGTTACTTTTGCAGTGTAATGGAATAGAATTATATATAATATAGTTAACCGATTAAAAATTTTAGGAATAAAATAAAATATTGCCATGGAAATTATTTTATAGTTAATGATGATATCTTTATTAAAAATGAAGCAGAAACAATTCTTTTATGATGACAAAACATTTTTCTACAGTTCATCAAATGACATATTTGATTTTACTTTTCTATTACTTTCAGAAATCTTTGATTTTATATTCAGGATAAGTATAAAAGATAGGAAAACTTCCTTTTAACAGTCCCCATATACAATAGAATATTCAGTGTGATTAAGATAGTTTCAATGAACAATTTCCACGGATCTTGTAGATACATAAAAATGGCAGCATCTTTACAAAAATTTTTTATATTAAAGAAAAGTATGGATTATATATTTTCTCTTGTAGAGAATTTAATGAATTATAAAAGAAAACGGCATCAGTGATGCATATCTGTCTTTGTTTGAGGTGATTGGTATATTTGGACTTCTGCTGCTTTTGATTTAATAATAATATAATTGCATATTGAATTAAAATAATACTTTAAAACAATTCTTATTAAATTGCATTATAGATAATACCAGTAACTTTTATATTTATTTTACTTTTGACAAACAATGCTCTATCCTAATGATATACTAAAAAAATTGATGGCTTGATATCGAAAAGAAACTGTTTTTTATTGGAATTATTAAATAAATAAAAATTTATGAATTTTATTATTATTATTAGTTAAATATTATATACCGAGTGTTTTTCTTGAAACCGAACACACTGATTTTTGGCATGGAGCCAATTCTGATGCATTTATCATGTCAGGAATCGCTCGCTACGAAAATTTATTTTATATTTTTAATTCTAACGGCCATGCGTTTGAACGTATTGGCCGTTTTCAACGGATTCAAATCGGTGAAGGTTTTCAGCGGTTACGCCCGTGCGAAGAGTCGGACGACCCTAAGACCGGGAGATGGGTTTTCAACGGATTCAAATCGGTGAAGGTTTTCAGTGGTTACGCCCGTGCAAACAGTTGGACGACCCTAAGACCGGGAGATGGTCACAAGCAGCCGACGGATCAGCGGCTGTTCCATACAACTAGTATGTCATCTACATAACGTTTATATAGTTTGAAGGAATCTTGATAAGGCAGGAGCTTCTGTTTTTCCAGTTCTCTGAGAAGTATTTCCGCTAAGGGTCCGGCGATTGGGCTCCCGATGGGTACACCACGTGTCTGTCTATAGATTTTATTCTTAAAAACGAAGTACGAATTGTAACAAATTAAGTATGCGATTTCCCACAATAAGTGGCTAATGTCTTGTTGTGCTGGTAGATGTTCGAATAAGAACCTGTAGAAGAAGAGAGATACTGGTTCCAGTTTTAAGGACGGATATAGGGATTGGAAGTCATATGTGGTGTATACGTCCTCTGGATCAAAAAGTAAAGACTTTATTTTATCTACGACAGTCATATGTGGTGTATACGTCCTCTGGATCAAAAATTAACTAATAAAAATATTTATCTCAGCTGCAATACACTGCTATTTATGTTCTTTTATTTTAAAGTATTAAAGAGTATAAGCAGTTTTATCGTCTACAAGTATTATTGATATTTTTAAAGTTCCTTTAAATTTTCATAAATAAGTATTAATTTAACATCTTTCGTATATTTTCATATGTTGATTTCATGATTCTCTTTTAATACTTTGCTTAAATAGCATCTGTCATTCTATATAATGCCTAGGCATTATATACAGTGCCTAGGCAAAGTATATATAATATTAATCGTTTCATACTTTGCCTAAACGCCAGGCATTCTATAAATATTGCCTAGGCATTCTATACAATGCCTGAATTTCATACTTTGCCGGTAACATGTCAAATTTTGAATTTATTGTATATATTTTTTTAAATTAATGTTTTATATGACTTTTTTTTTATTAAATCAAAGCGATGCATTTTTTTTTTAAATTTCTCTCGGCAGCCCTGGTGGGATAGGAGTATTTGCAGAGACCTGTTGCATATCACAATTGAAAATTACATTCAGATAATAGACACTACTGTATTTCTGAGATTTCTTAGGTCTCTTGAAAATTTCACCACAATCAGATCAAAGTAAAGGTGAAGAGAGAAAATAGGGATTCATTTTCCATAAAAACTTCTATCTCTTGCATCATTAAATTGCTTTTGACCAAATTTGGAATTATATAAATAAATAAATAAATAAATAGCTCAATAACATGTGAAAATTTTAGCTCAACCGGGCAAAAATTAAAAAGATCTAGAAAAGAATTAATCCTTTTCTAGAAATATCTATAGATCACATTGTTCAACAGATTTCAAACAAATCTAGAATTTAAAAAGTATTACTTATGTTATTTAAAGTTCTGAAAAATGCAGTCCAATCAGGCTAAAATGAAGGAATGAGGAAATCATTTCATCCCAAACTCATGTATCATCACTACAGATTTCAACCAAAAATTTGATATGTAAATTATTTTATTAGATATTTCCTAAAATTTTGATTCAGTCGAATTAAAAAGAGAAGGTATTAAATAATGCATTAATATATTGTTAGAATTCTCTCAGAAAAATGGCTTATCTCAAAAAATTTCTTTAATGCTTTTGATATGATAAACTAAGCACAGTACTAAGAAATTAGAATATTTGTTGCAAATTAGATGTGGTTACTTGGTTGATAATTTGAAAAAACAAAATAATAAATGTCAATGAAAGTAGCCATATCCAATTCTTAACAAATCCTGATTTCTTAGTACTGTACTTGGCTTTTCTTACAATATTAGAAGTTTTTGATGGAAATGATTCTTTTCTCTGGGTCATTATAATAAAGCAAAGAAAATCACATAAAAATGCAATAAAATGTTAGATATATTTATCTTAATTGACTAACTATTGCTCCTCCTTTGTCTGAGAATCATTTGTTTTGCCTGCCAACAAAAATACTAATGAATATAGTGTTCAGAGACAGTAACACCTATTCAAAATCATTTAACACTTTAGAATTATTAATAAGTAGTGTCAGCATCCTGGGAAATAGGGATTTATAAATCCTGAATCCCTGGAATTCCATACATTTTTCTGAGGATCAATTCTTTTTATTGAGTGCAAATAAATATTTGCTTTGCCATTTGTAGCATTTTTATTTTGAGCAACAAAAATAGTAGATTGAAATTTAATTTGAATTAAAAGGCAGGGTTGGCTACCGCTGCCTAATAAGGGTGCATTAATGTGTGCATGTGAGCCATACATTCATGATCATTTCCTTCCTGCCTTTATGCTGCCCTGCTACAGTCCTTTATGACTTCCGAGAAATACTTCACATCACACCCAAGCAGGAAACCATTTCTATGGAGTCCTTGGCCTAAATCCTGCTGTTTTTAAATGACCCATGGGATAATTGCATGCAGTTTGCCTCTGCCACAGAGACAAATATCATCTGTGACTGCTTGCTATCTGTGCTCACTGACCTGTAAACTAGTTCAGCTCAGTAGGGATGTGCAGACCAGATTTCATTTCCATTCCCTCCTCATGTATATAGAAGTGGGCATTGAGCGGGAGCTCCTGGGCTGCAGACTATACGCCAAATATGGGATTGTTTGGGGAAAAAATAAAGTATGGGAATATTTGAAGAAAAGTCAGTCAGTATAGATTGCAAACAATGCCAACTAAACATATTACTCAGTTATATGATATATTTGGGTTGTTTATTGCTTGCTTGCATAAATGGGAGATACATACTTTCCTGTTATTTGCAGCTATTAGGGATGATAGCACATTGACCTGCTATGAAAAGTGCAGTTTCATTACTGTATGATTGATATTTGATAAATTGTTGTCGTCATATTAAATTAGAAATAATGATGAATATTTGAATAAATAAAAGTTGAATATTTCCCAAATATTTGAATAACTGAAATATTATATAAGTTTTATATTCTCTAATCTAGAATGAATCAATTGAAGAAGATAAAAAATTTGCATAATTCTCTTGTTTAAATACTGATTGGATAAATATTTTATGATTTCAAATATGATATTAGCCAGCATTAAATTAAGTATGCCATGAACTCATTACTATTTCTATGGATGGTCTCAGAGATTTATATAATATATATATGTAGTTTTTTCCTTTCCTTCCATTCAAATATTGAAGATGTGCCTTAAAAGTAAAATGCATTTTTTCCTTCTTTCCCATCCAATTATTTTAAGCGAATCATTTGATTTACGTCCAATGAAAATAACTTGTGGATGGCAGGAGTCCTGATCAACCAGAAAGTTGCTTGTGCTGTATTTAGACAAGAGTGGATAAATAGGATGTGACAAAGTGCTCAAGAGGATATCCACCAAAACAAACAATTTGAAGGAAACATTAAACCCTTTGTAATTGTTGCAGCAAATTTCAACAAAATGGATGGAGCAGTCACAAGCAATTGAGTGCTGAGACCATATAATGTAGCATCTCAAATGCATTCAGAGGATGCAGTTGATCTAAGAAAAATTAGAAAACTTAGATAAACTGGAAATTGGTACTCTTCATAAATAAAGCATATAATTTGTAAAATTTAAATGAGAAGCTCCTAATTTCAATCCATTGAAGAAAGCAGTGCATGAGATTTCATGATGTGCCTAGCCTCTCTGCAGTCTGCAACAAGATGCTCTTGTTCTTGTGACCTATGCCACCTTTATATTTTTGCAACCTTTGAATCCTAGTCCATTAATAATATTTTTTGTGGTTTGATCTCCCTTTCAATTGGTACTTTTGCGGTGCTTCAATAATGTGACAATTGTAACCGAAAAGGTATGTTGCTAGATAACAGCAAATTAATACCAGTCCCATCCACTTTTATCCTAGTTGCCAAATTTCTAAATTATAATCACAAAAAGTTTAGAAAATAACTCAAAATTCACTCACCCAATCTATTTCACTTTTCAGTACTATATTAGGTTTTAAAATTATTATGAATGTTCTTAAATGCTATTACTTGTTATTTTGTTTGGTTTTATCAATTACCCTTTTAAAGTTTTCGATTATTGTAGATTATTATATGCAAGACTTGACAAAAAAATATATATAATTTTTTTTTTTATGAACCTTGTATTTGGTGCAATTTGGCCCATATAATCCATTACAAAACAAACATATAGTCATAATTGACAATTTGTGCTTTAAGTTGGCCAGTGATTTCAAGATTATTATTATTAATTATTTATCAAAAAATTCAGATCCAAGCTTTTCTGAACTTTCCTTAATTTAAGCTTGATAGTGATTTTTTTTAAAAACATTAAGTTTCAGTAACTAATATAAAAATATTAATTTCATAAAAATTGAAAGGTGTGAGAGAACAATAATAATTTTATATGCATGTTTTCTGTTTGCTTGTAAAATGTCAATTATCAGAATAATACTTTAAAAATTATATCTTTGGAGAAAGTTCAACTGACATTATTGCACTTCCATCATTGTCATTTTTCTGAATCTGTTATTTACTATTTTGTAGTCAATGCCTGGTAAAACAGCTTTCTTCAAATTTGATCAAAATTTTCATGTATAGTTTTTTTTCATTTAATCAAAGTAATGAAACAATGTTTAGAGATGGATAATCTTGAGAAATTCTGAATTTTTTCATATTTTAACAAATAGTTTAGTTTAATCTATGTAAAAAGAAGAATGGGTCACATCAAGTATATCCAACTATGATTATTGAATAATATTAGATTTTACATATTTTGATTGTTATTCAGCAATATATAAATATAAAATAAAAAAATTAAAATGGTTTTATTTCTTATTCAAAATATGCATAGGATTTGTGAATAAAAAAGTAAGAAGAATGATTCAGTTACCTGTAAGTGCATATGCCATTTTCTTTCGAACATTTCGAACTTCATTCTGGACGGCAATTTTGATATTATTTTCCATTTCTTCTTTAATTATATTTTTTACTTCTTCAATGATTTCATCTTTCATTGTGTTTACTATCTTTAATAATGATGACTCTCTGTTTTTTATGCTCCTGAAATGATTTAATGAGCTCAATCTATAATGCAAAATATTGAAATAAATTACAGTAATATTCAATCACTGGATCCAGATAATTCAATATTCAGATCTTGAACTATTCTGATCCAAAATTTATGAAATATATCTTTTACTAGGACACTAGTGACAACTTAGATAACGTATAAAACAAACATTAAAACCAGTTTCAAATCGGTGATAAGATGAGATATTCTTTAGAATAAATGTAAGACTTAAGACCTATTTGATTCTTATATTTTCCTGTTTATTAAGAAAGTCTCATCATTGATTGAAACTTAGGGATATTAATATTAACATTTTAGTGATATCTTTTTTTTAAAGAACCATTCCCATCATCTATACATTATATTAATAAACAGTAACAAAATTACAAAAACATTTCTTTTTCCAGTTAAAAGAGAATGATTTTCTATATATCAGATCATAGTTCAAGGACAAAATTTAGCAAAGACATTGCCATTGCAAGTTCAAATAATTTTAATATAATACAGGTAGCTCTGCTTAAGCTAATAATTCAGTATATTATTTGGGGAATTATATGGGGAAAATAGTTTGTTGATTTAGTTTTTATATACACTATTAAAATTTGATAAGTTTATCATCAAGTAGGATGATCTCATGAGATCAATGGCAGATTGGAATATTTTCTAATAGAATGCCTGTCTGAATAGCATAGGATTATATAAACTATACAAATGTTGCTATTTTAAGAGACATAGCACTGACTATGCAAAGTATAATAGTTATTGACTTACTACCAAAATTTAACTCATTAATTTTGGTCCTATGTTAAATATTATTAATCTGGTAATTATATTGAAGAAAAGTATTCAATATGATACAGATTATCATAGTTGAAATTTCAAATCCAATAAATAGAATTACAGCAGTTTAAAAATTGAAAAAAATACAGTCAGTTTTCTTCTCAGATACCTCTATAGGTCATAAACTGCAACCGATTGTTCAACCGATATCAATGAAACTTGGAATATTAGGTACTTTCAAGTTTACTTAAGGTATCTTGAAAATTTCATCATAATCGAGTCAAAATAAAAGGGGGAAGGAAAATGGGGATTCATTTTCCATAAATCTCTACCTCTACATCTTGTATCATTAAATTGCTTTTGACCAAATTTGGAATAGATATATCATATCTCAATATTGTGAAAATTTTGGCCCAATTGGGCTAAAATTAAAAAGTTGTAGAAAAGTATAATTCTCTTCATCTAAAATGTCTATTGGTCACGTTATTCAACAAATTTCAAAACAAAACAAATCTAGAATTTAAAGTGTAACTTATGTTATATAAAGGCTTTCTGAAAAATGCAGCCAACTGAGCAAAATGAAGGGAGGAGGAGGAAATCATTTTCACCCTGACTTCATGTGTTAACACTACAGATTTCAACCAAAAATCTGATTTATATATTGTATATTTTTTTTACTAGATATTTCCTAAAAATTTTGATTCAGTCGAATTAAAAATAGGGAGTATTTAATAACATATTTACATATTGTTAGAATTCTCTCAGAAAAACGGTTTATCTAAAAAAAAATTTCTTTACATAATGTTTTTGATATGATAAGCCAAGCACAGTACTAAGAAATTAGGATACTTATTATAAATTACACGTGGTTACTTGACTCACAATTTAAGAAAACAAAATAAATGTCAACAAAAGTAACTGCATCCAATTCTTAACAAATCTTAATTTCTGAATACTTGGCTTTTCTTACATATTAGATGTTTTTGATGGAAATGATTCTTTTCTCTAGTCATTATAATAAAGCAAAGCAAATAATTTAAAAATGCAATAAAATGTGATATATATTTACCTTAATTGATGAACTATTGTTGTGCCTTTATCTGAGACTCAACTTTTTTGCCTGTCAAAAAAAATACTAATGAATATAATGTTCAGGGACAGCAACACCTATTTAAAATCATTCAACACTTATAATTCTGAAGTAATGCATGCCTCCTGGGAAATAGAGATTTATAAACCCTGAATCCCAAGAATATGCTAAGCCAAATACAATATAGTCAACCTCTGAGCTGCAAAGTCTACTCTTAAAAATAGGGAAGAGGTTGAAAATTGAATGTGCTACTTTGTGCCAGTTAACTCTAGAATCATACAATAAAATAACTATAGTTTAAGTAAATTATAATTTTTAATTATGTTTTCAAACAATAAAAAATGAAATTATATTGCTTCGGTCATTTTATTACACTGCTCCTTTTTTTAATCTACATTAACGTTTCAGCTCGTTATTGGAGCTAATTTTATCCTGCTTAAGTCTTTTTTATAACATTAAATTTATTGAGAATAAAGTACTTTCGGCTCACATGAGCCCTCTTCAGTATTTCAACTTATTCAACAGAACATTAATAAGAACAGTCATCATTATTTACATATCAGTTATATTCTAAATTCTAATGTTCTAAAGTTCAGAGATTTAAAATTTAAAAGAATTTTTAGAAAAGAATGATTGGCTGTTTTTTACTAATTAGTTCGTGTATCTACTATACTTTATACCACCATCAGCATATTTACTACGTACCTAAAGTTTTTAAATATCTAAAAACATAATTTTCACTTTGCAAAGTTATTTATATAGTCCCACCTTTACAGCAAAATTGCCATGCTAAGCTTAATTTTTCTGGTTCATTGTAATTTATCGCACACTTTCCTATTGTCTTCTTCTCGTGTATTTGACTGTTCTTATTAATGTTCTGTTGAATAAGTTGAAATACTGAAGAGGGCTCGCTTGAGCCGAAAGTACTTTATTCTCAATAAATTTAATGTTATAAAAGAGACTTATTGGAGGTAATTTTATCCTGCTTAATGAGCTGAAACATTAATGTAGAAATTATATTGATATGAACATATATCATTTAAATTAATTAGCATATTGGTATACCAGCATATTCTTATACTATATCCTATAAAATATATATTTTAAAATTTTTTTTGTGATTGATTTATTTAATGTAACCATAAAAAAAAATTTCAAAATTTTCCTATAGATTTAATTTTATTCTAATTGTTGTAACATAATTGCTAATTTTATTAAGAATAAGATAATCTGTGTACTGTTCTGATTTGTTTGAGATTTAGTTTATCATTATATCAAATTATTCTTTATCTTAATTCAGTATGACAAAAAAATTTGATTTAATGATAAACTAAATTGAACTTTTCAATTATATTATTTCAATAGAAACTGTGATTAAAAATATAAATAGAACTTTGAATTTTTCAGAACTTGCCCCTGTTATTGGAAGAGGCTAACTTCTGGTTCAATTAACACCTTAACAATTATTTAGAGTAGTTATTCTTTGTTCACAAAGTTAACATGCAGCAGGGAAAAACCTCTTTGAATGCGAGCAAAGCGAATTGTGAATTCTCTTTGTGAATAATTTCAAGAAGAAAAAAATTAAAGATAAGCCGATCATTGAATTTGGAAAAGTTATTGAAAGAACTGCAATAGCAACTGGAGTTTCTAAGTCAACTATTGAGAATTCGATCTGAACACACAATACTTTTGGAGGAAGGAGGTAACTTCACATCTCTGAAGAAAAACATTAACAAGAATTGAATGTGACAAATTTGACAAAGCATTATTAAGAAGGATAATTAATAAGTTATATGCTGAGAAGAAAATTTCCAACAATTTGTACACTTTGTGAAGATTGCAATTAGCAATTGATTTTGAGAATAAAGAAGAATTTGTCCTAAGACAATTAAAGAAAATGGGATTTGTTTTTAAGAAATGTCAGCCAAATATATGTATTTTAATAGAAAAGCCAACAATTATTGCAGCCAAGAGAAATTATTTACGTGAAATTTGCTATGCAAGAAATGACAGCAAGTCAATTATATTTTTGGATGAACTTTTATCAACACTATAACAGCAGCTTTGAAATGCTAGCAAAAGTGAAAATAAAAAAGAAATTTTACAAAGTTGTAGTAAAGGATCGTGCATGCAGGAGGAAGGGATTTGTGAAAGATGCTGTGTCAGTTTTTAAATCAGGAAGAAAAAATGGGGATTATCATGATGATATGAATGCTATGAACTTTCAACAGTGGATAAAGGAAAAATTGATACCAAATTTGCCTATAGAGTCTGTTGTAATGGATAATGCCACTTACCATAAAATTCAATTATTTAAAGTTCCAAGTTCTACTGTGAAAATGTGAAATTATAAACTGGTTATTATTTTTTAACATTTCATATGAAGAAAATTTATTGCAAGCAAAATTACTTGAACTAGTTAAATAAAATAAACCACAAAAGCAAATTATTATTGATAAATTATTAAGACTTGGGACATAATATAATTAGACTTCCTCCTTATCATCCAGATCTAAATCCAATAGAGTTAATTTGGAAACAGATGAAAGACTATTAATAAGAAAAATGTCTCAAATCTTACAAAAGAAGATTTAATTCATTTATGTGAGAAAGTTTTTAACGATATTGGAGAAGAATGCTGGTATAATGTATGCAAACATGTAAAAAGAAATAGAAAATGAATACTTGACTCAAGATGGTTTGGTTGAAACAGTGATAGATCAATTAATTACAGAAGTGGGTGAAGAGAACGATTCTGATGAAGAATGGAGCAATAGTGAAACAGATTAAATTCTATTTATTAAAATTATTCTTGTAAAATATAAATAACATACTGTAATTTGAATAAAAATTTTTTATTTAAGCATGATTGTATTTCTTGATACTTCTATTTCTTTAACGTTATGTAAAATGATTTTAAAAAAGATTGATATCAGTTCTTATTTTTCTTCTTATAATGAAAGGATAGTTTAGAACAACGGTCTTCAAAATCACGGCTCTTGATGTTTATTTCTGCAGCCTCTGTCATGAAAATATTCAGAAAAAAATCAATCCCAATCATTTCATGAAATATTTAAAAATTATTGAACTTTATTGTTTTAATATATTGTATTGAAATTCTGTAAAGCACAATAAATTTGTAAATTCCAAATGAAAGTTTTATATTGAAAAAATTCTATCATTTACAAATGGCTTTATAATTTTTGCAGTCCTTCAACCAACAAATGATGCTTAATGCAGTCCTTCAACTAACCGAATCTGTCTGAAATGACCTGTTAAAGAGAATGAATTTGAGACCATTGGTTTAGAATATTTATAAAGATTTGTGAAAAACTTGTTAAACAAATCCTATTGCATATAGATCATTATCAAATTGAAAATCTTTAAACATTTATTTAATTAGAAACAAATTTACTGTATATTGAAATAAATTGCACAAAACAGATTAACGCCGTACAATAGACCTACTTGTTAGAGGCCATTAAAGCTGTTTTAATGAAGTATACTTTTCCATTTAAAAAATTTGAACAAATTATTTATTATAAAAATTTCAAAAATTTTTTACAATTACATTAAATAAATCACAAAAAAGTTTTGAAATACTATATATATTTTAAGGCTATATTATAAGAATGCATAATTATTTACAAAAATATGCTAATTTAAGTGATATTATATTTTATATATTCATATCAATATGATTTCACTTTTTATTGTTTGAAAACACTTAAAATTAAATCGTAGTTACTTTATTGTTTGACTTTAGCCTTTAACCAGTACAAAGTAGCACATTTGGTTTCCAATCTTTCCCCGTTTTTAAGAATAGACTTTGTGGCTCAGGGGTTAACTATACTAAGAAATTAGAATATTTGTTATAAATTAGATGTAGACAATTTAAGAAAATAAAATGATAAATGTCAACAATAATAGCCACATCCAATTCTTAACAAATCCTGATTTCTTAGCACTGTACTTTGCTTTTTTTACAAAGTAGATGTTTTGAATGGAAATGATTCTTTTCTTTGGTCATTATAATAAAGCAAAATAAATCACATAAAAATGCAATAAAATGTGCTATATATTTACCACAATTGAGGCACTACGGCTCTGCCTTTTTCCACGAGTCATCTTTTCTGCCTGCCAACAAAAATACCAATGAATATAATATACAGGGAATGTAACACCTATTCAAAATCATTCAACACTTTAGAATAATTAATAAATAGTGTCAGCCTCCTAGGATTTCCTGGGAAATAGGGATTTATAAATCCTGAATCCCTGGAATTCCACACAGTTTTCTGGGGATCAGTTCTTTTTATTGAGGGCAAATAAATATTTTTGTCATTTGTAGCATTTTCACTTTGAGCAACAAAATTAGTAGATTGAAATTAAATTTGAATTAAAAGGCAGGGGTGAAGGCTACATGATGTGATGTGTCCAATGCATTTGGAGGAGGCAATCAAGACCCAAGAAAGAAACTAGAAAACATAGAAAGAAAATTGGTACTCTTCATAAACAAAGCATATAATTATTTGTAAAATTGAAATTAGGAGCCTAGCATGCAATCCATTGGTAGCAAGCAGTGAATGAGGTTTGATGATGCTCCTGGCCTTGTTGCAGTCTGCAATGCAACGCTCCCATTCCCATGCTCTGCTACCTATGCCATCTCTATGTTTGCAACCTTTGAATCCTAGTCCATTGGGGATATTTTTCATGCTTTGATCCTCCTTTCAATTGGTACCACTTTTGTTGTGCTTCAATAAAACAACAATTATACTGAAAAAAGTATGTTGCCAGATAATAGCAAATCAATACCAGTCCCATGCACTTGTATCCTACTTGTACAACTGCTGCCAAATTTCCGGGTTATAATCAGAAAAAGTTTAGAAAGTAGCTCAAAATTCAATCAATCTATTTCAAATATTATATTAAAATTATTATTATTATGAATGTTCTTAAAAAGTATGCAGCTGAACAGAACAGATATGGATACAATTTTACAATACTGCCATATGATCAAAAGTAGTACAGATTATTGTATAATTTCGACCCACTTCTTATTACGAGTAAATAAATTCAGCACAATTTTAAAAGTGAAAATACAGTATATTTTAGTAAACGTTTTTCCACTTTTAAAATTGTGCTGAATTTATTTACTCATAGTACAGATTAAACGATGAAGATGAGTAGTTCTTTTGTAAAGTTCTCTGTATTAACAGATCCTCCAAGTGTCACACGATTTGCTGGACAGTCCTGCATTTCTTGAAGAATCCCGCCTGCAACAGTCAAACGTCACTCTTTTAGGCTTTTTTTTTTTTCTGTTACTGACGATAAATTTGATAAAATATTTAGTAAACATTATACTTATACAGTTTAACATTGATGTCAGTAGGTAGTATATGATGAATTTATTGACTATAAAATCATGACACCTCCACATGATATTGAAATGAGCATCAAATGTGATTCTGGAACTATAGATGTACTAAAGATAGATTTGCTATGGTTCTTACTTTCAAAACAGTTGAAACAATCTTCGAATCTGCAATTCAAAAATCTCAGAAGGATTGCTATGTTAGTATTGATACTACCCTATTCTCAAATGCTGATTCAGAAAGGGTTTTTTCTGTCATTTAAAGAATCAAGACAGCAGCCAGAGAACACTGAACAATGAGACACTATCAAACTTAGTGTGCACAAAGATAAACAAATTTTCTAAAGAAGAATGTTTTAGCATGCAGATTAGCGATAGTGCACTAACAAAATGCAAATCAGTTATATGGATATAAAATAAAGCACATACAAATTCGAAAGAATGAACGTATGTAGATTATACATCAAAAAATGAAAAATAAATGATTTGTCCAGTATTCATTGTGTCCAGCAAATGAAGTGTGAGACCTTGGAGGGTCTGTATTAATCTTTCAATCGGTACTACTTTCGTCATATGTGGCAGTAATATAAAATTGTACCCAAAACAAAAATAATTAGTAGTAATGAAAGTGGCCTCCCAAAATCATGATTTCCCAGCATTTACTTACTTTATCTACAGAATAAGATGACCCTGCCTATAAGAAGCACTGTCCTACATTACCAATTAACATTCACAGTTTGCACCATGTGCAACTATATCATCAGATTTAAATTTAGCGCGGAAAATTCAAAAACCTTTTCACATTTCTAACACAATATTTGAATTTTATTTCAGCGCAGAGATAGGAATAATCTTATCGTTTAGCTAGAAATCTTACCATTTAAAAATAAAGATAATACTTTTTCTTCTATGGAGGTTATAGTTTAAAATACGGGATGTAGCTGACACTTCTTTAGTATGACATATGTAGCTGACACGTGCAGTCATTATTGTTTATATACTGCCTGTTTGATAACATGTTGCCAGAAGTGGTGAGATAAAAATAATATTACATAATGTTTTTTAATAATAAAAATTGTAAATATTTTGGATGATTTATTATATTATGTTGTTTCATTAATTTTTCTTAATTATATAATCGAATAATGATTTTTTTAGAATTAATGGATAATTTTGATATGTAAATTATTGATGTTAAAAATGATTAAAATCGATTGGCTTATTACTAATAATAATAACTTTGATCATTTCTAGCACACAGGATCCTCTAGCCCAGGGGTCACCAAACTACGGCCCGCGGGCCGGATCCGGCCCGGCGACGGTACTTGAAATTGTTGGTAAAATGAAGTATGTGAAGTCGGCATATCGAATGAGATTGACTGATGAACATTTGAAAGCAATTCTCTTGATTGGATGCAGCAATTTCAAACCAAACATTGATGATATCTTAAAAGCCAAACGTCAGTTTCACAAATCTCACTAATGATTTTTGTTGCTTAGTTTGTGAGATTCGGATTTATGCACACTAGGTCTGATGTAACTATCTTTTTGCTAAAGTCCCCTTCTTTGATAACTTTTTAGTAAATAAATATGTTAGTTGTCCTTGTTTTTTGTGCATTGCATGCCACTCATCCATGATTAACACGGAATGCTGAACTTGGTCTTTTCTTCTGGCTCGCAAGTATTGTACATAATGATTATGCGGCCCGCGCTCGTCATTTTGTCAGTTACCCGGCCCACTGTGCAAAAAATTTGGAGACCCCTGCTCTAGCCGATCACAATAATATATACGAATTTCATATAAATTGAATAATATTTGCATAATATATCATTTCGATAAACAAACGAATTGCCTGATATGATCGAATATTTTCAATACGATTTATTCCCTAGATCAGTGGTTCCAATCTTTTTTTGGCCATGCCCCATCTAAGCAGCTCTAAACTCCTGATGCCCTCTGTGATATATAATTTTTATTATTCAAAAATTGAACTCTTATTCACGTGGAGGAAGCCTAAAAGGCCATTAACTTGGTCTAAACAAGCTTCCAAAGAAATGGCATCCATGAAAGACAAAAATAAAAGAGCAAAAGGACAGTTGAAGTACTGGGAAGAAATCACTAAGAAATTGTTAAAAAAATAATAATACAGTAGAGTCCTGAAAACTCGGCACTCGATAACCCGGCAGTCCGGATAACTCGGCCACACCCTGTATTGCATATTTTACTAATATAATCTTTAGCAATTTCAAAAATTATTTATTTAGTTATACAAAAAAATTAATTATTAAAGATTTCTTCTGATAACATATAGTAATTTTTCATTTAAATATTTTAGTAATTTTGGTTATCTAATTTCGATGTTTGTAACAGACTACAAAATATTCTTTATTAAACAAAAATTATATACATAAAAACACTGTAAAATATATATAAACTTACTTGTGATTAATAACTCTATGTACTTGTAACCATTCTGGCCGTATCCCATACCGGTAAAACCTTTCTTCAAGGTTATGAGGATCATCTCTTGGAAGATCACGCTTTTTTTCACCATCTAGAGTAGAACTACCATCATCCAATGCTGGTGGTTCATCCATATCATTTTTACGGCAATAATTGCGATAAAGTGCAGGATGATAAACATCCAACTGCAAAAAATTTAAATTTAAATTAAATTTATTAAATTTATAACTTATTAAATAATATATTCTATTAACTTATTTTTATAGTAATAGTAATATAGTAGAGTCCCGAAAACTTAACACTCGATAACCTGGCAGTCCGGATAACTCGGCCACACCTGTACAGTGTGTATTCATTAATTTTCATTAGTAAAGGCTCTATGTCTTCATAAAGTACGTACTTTTCTTTTGTTTAAGGGTATTTTGGCAGTTTAAGTTTGAGTTACAGTATTGCATTCTTTGTAAACTTGTATTCTCAAGTAACCAATACATACAAGTACTGTATTTTCTGAGGAAACACTCGTACTTATTCTTTTATAAAACCTTTCCCTATAATCCGGCATTTTCATAAACTCGGCCACTCTTCGGTCCACATTAGACCGAGTTTTCGGGACTCTACTGTAATATGAAGTGATATGAAAAAACAACAAATAAAGTTTCAAAACTACCATGTACATTCTGATTTTAATTTTTAAAATGTGTATGTTACAATATATAGGGTGTTTTCTAGCTAGAGTTGCCATAATTTTCTGACGTAAACCAGGACGCTTATACGGGAGATCTTTTTTAATATGACTTTTCATATTAAAAAGCATTTTCACAAACTCTGCTACCCTTCGGTCCACATTAGGCCGATTATTTTTGGGACTCTACTGTATTATTATAGTATATTTATGTAACTGCATAGTTATTCAGTAATTATATTATAACACTTAAAATCAGTAATGCATTTGGCCTATTATGCTGCTGTTATTTTGTTAGGAATAAAGATCTCATTATCTGCAGCAGCATTTCCAAAACTTTTTATAACAGGGAGCAAGATATTTTTTCAATACATTTGTATTCTAAGAACTAGAATTATTTTTTCAAAAATAAATATTTATTTAAGTAAAATAGTCACTTTCATTCGTGACTGGGTCCTGGTTTCGGAGAATCATTTCCAATGTCTAGTCCAGTCAGCTGTTTCTTTTGCTCCTTATCTGATTTATTTTATTGCGCATGTGCAACATTTGTACCTGTTGCTGCGACGAGTGCTATTTAATATAAGAAAAGAGTCGATGGAGCTAAATAAAAAATGTTGACAGATATTTGAATGAATAAAATTTGAAATCCAGGACATTATAAAGCCCCGGACAAAATCCCGGACGACTATTGAAATCCAGGACAGTCCGGGCCAAACCCGGACGTATGGCAAGTCTATTTCTAGCACTCATACCACCCTTTTTTCTCGGAAATAGAGATAGGAAGTAGGGGGAAAAAAGTTTGATTACCAAAGTATATCTGAAGAATCGAATGGGCATGATAAAAATTTTGTGGACCTATCGGAAGTAAGAGCACAAGGGGTCAACTATGAAATCTCCAATGGAAACCAATGGGCCGGATTGGCCGCGTGGAAACGCTTCGGCTTTCCACTTTGGAGGACCCGGGTTCGAGTCTCGGGTCCCACCCCTTGAAAATATTTATCATGGGGTCCGGGCCCGGCCCGTCGATCCCCGTCCTCCACAATCCGGCTGACCCCTCCGCAAGGGTGGGCAGCCTGTGGAAGGGCTTGTTTCGCCCCGCCACTTAATACTCTTACTGAGTGGAAAGTGGCGTCACCTGTTGACAAAAAAAAAAAAAAATGGAAACCAATGCCGATTTTGGCATAATTGGATAGGACTGTGAAAAGCAAACAACTTTTGTTTTGAAAGTTTTTTAATATCATTTATGGATTGTGAGATATCACAAAAAAAAAGATACAAGCACTGCTTGGACAATAATGTTAAGCAAATACAGTCAAAAATAAATGCATAAGAAGTCATAGAAAGACGATACTAAATGTAAAAACAAAATATGCTAAAAGGAATACTAAATACAATCTAAAACATTAATATGTAATAAAAAAGCACGATCTCATCTTAAGTAACGGTTCCTGATATTTCATGGAATAAGAGATTAAAATCGGAACAATGAAACTGCCAAAAACATTTAATAGTGAAAATAAAGGAATTAATGTAAATACCAGTTACAAAGATCACAAAATCATACTTTCAAAACTATTTGTCTACATTTCCTATAATGAAGTTTATTAAATTGAAAGAATGTGAATTATAATGTTTAATAAAATTTATTTTTGTGCATATTATATTAAAAAAGTAATATTGCCAGTTTTAAGTAATCTATCTTAAATCTGCTATATATACTGTATTTAGATGAGTTAATTCAGCCAAATACAGTATACAGGGTGCGTCAGCTAAATCCAGACAAATTTCAAATTGAATTTTCTGCCATATTTGATCTCAGTGCTACGATGCTGCTCACATTTTAGTAAGCCAGACAGACGATGTGTTTAAGGATAAGTTCAAAATGGCTGATTAGTTAAGATCAAGTGCAGAATATAATAGGTGATCAGTTAAGATCGAGTGCAGAATATAATCGGAGAGCAGCGATAATGAAAGCCTTCGCACTGGACGTTTACTTACTGAAATAATTCGGTTCTTTAACTATTCAAGATCAACAGTTTATGATGTTGCTGCTAGATATGCGGCTTCAGAGAAGTCTGAAGAAGGTTCTGCCAACCCGGCAAGGAAGAGCCATTCCAGCGAGAGATCGTCAAGGACACCGGAAGTTGTCCAAAGGGCTCAAGAGCTCATCTCAGAGGACCCAGGGCACTTTCTCAGGCAATTGGCAAAAACATTGGGTGTGAGTAAGGCCACAATGCATTGAATTGCGGAAGAGGACCTACGGTACAAGTCCTAATCACAAAAGTACGACAGATTCTGTCTGATGCCGCTAAAACAGAGTTGCTCGCTGCAACTTGCTTCTGTGTTATCTGATGCCGCTAAAACAAAGAGAGTTGCTCGCTGCAATTTGCTTCTGTGAGACCTATGGTACAAGTCCTATGTCATAAAAGTACGACAGATGCTGTCTAATGCCGCTAAAACAAAGAGAGTTGCTCGCTGCAACTTGCTTCTGTGTTCTGCTAAAACATTGCTCGCTGCAACTTTCTTCTGTGTTCAATGAAGAATGAAGCTGCAGGACGCATCAAATTTTTTCTTGTGAGAAAATTTTTACTGTTGATGCCAAAGTAAACCGGTCGTTGGCTTGCCTATGACCCTGAAGATGTCCCTGTAATAGCTAGGATGCTGGCTTGCCTATGGCCCTGAAGATGTCCCCATAATAGCTAGGATGAAGTTTCCAGCCAGTGTTCACGTCCTACCGTAGGTGTTGCTTCCAGTGAAGGTGACATCATGCCGCCGCACATCTTTGGAAAGGGGGAAACCATAACAAAAGAGGTTTACTTGCATGTTTTTACAACAATAGTGAAACTTTGGATGGAAACTGTGGCTTCCGAGAGACCCTACATCTTCCAGCAGGACAGTGCACGTGCGCACACCAGTCATTTAGTGCAAAACTGGTTGTCAGACAACGTGGATGTTTTTGGTATAAAGAACTCTGCCTCCTAACAGTCCAGATTTGAATCCTTTGGACTAGATCGGAAGAGCGCGGCCTCCTAACAGTCCAGATTTGAATCCTTTAGACTACTACGTATGGAACGTTGTTGAAAGGGTCTCTAATAGGTTGAGACATCCTAATATGGCATCTCTCCAGGCCGCTATTGAGGCAGTGTTTTTGAACTTGGACAAGCAGGCGTTGCGCAGGGCATGTTAACATTTCCGGTTGAGGATCGAGGCAGTAATTGAGGCAAAAGAGAATTACATCAAGTAATTTTAATCTAAAGGAATCCCAAATTAATGTGCAAATGATAATTTTCGATAATTTTATTCTTTTTGTTAAATAAAATTTTGTTTAATTAAATTGTCTCATAATTTTATTCTTTTTGTTAAATAAAATTTTAGATCGGAAGAGCGGTATTTTGTCCGGATTTAGCTGACGCACTCTATATATCTCAATAACTGACTGATTATTACATAATAAAATCCATTGCAGGCCCAATTGCCTACTGCCATCTGCCCAATCTGTAGTAAAGTCAGCAAGAGTTTACTGTATATAGATTGATGCTTAGGATAGATCTATCAATAAAAATTCCTGGCCAAGACCTAGATATAATAAGATTTTATTTAATATGAGCATAACTGATTTGTTTACAGACATTTCAGTATATATTTTTGAATTGAAATGATAATATTTAAATAAAAAAGGATTGAAGACTGGAATGACCACCATTTTTTTTCCATACTGCTCTACTGCTCTGTGTGGTATTCCACTGCTCATCACAGACTACCTTCACTATTGGTATGGTCGGCAATCAGATAAAGGACAGGGTTGAATGAGCCTGACTAGGACCCTCTTGATTCTAAAGTATGCAGGATTTTAAAGAAGTGTTAGTCACATACACATTGGCAAAAATGTCAATGCAAAAATTTGTAACCAGATGGAATAAACTTTGTAATAAATATATAAATAATAATTATATTTTGCTACAGAATACTTTCTTAAAATCCATATTATGAAAAAAGTATTTCCACAACTACAAAATCCTACATAAGTTTAGTATGTGAGATTCTAATAAGATGGGAAAAATATAAAATAACTTTCTGAGTCCATAAAGTAAAATTCCATATGTAATCAATGTCCAAACTTTATGGACAGAGAACCACATAGGCAGCGCTAGGATTCGAATAATTTAACAATCAGTTCACTGCCCTAATGACCATTTTAAGTATAAAAAAACAATATACTGAGAGATAGTTTATTATTTCATACATGTTACTGTAGTACTTCATCAAAGATATAACAAGTTTTATGAAATGAATAAATAAATATTACAAGTATAATTCTAATTTTTTTCATCTATGGACAGAATGAACATTACTACAGGCACTTAGAATATGCTGTTGTGCAGATGGATGTTAAAAAGAGTAAAGAATGTAAATTTGTGTTTTTCACATTGGGCGGCAGCCCAGGCACCCTACCTTAGAGAGAACTCTGATTACAAGTGCCATTTTAACAACCAGTTCACCAAACTAGTGTAAATAGTCTGAATCCCACCATTGCACATAGGAATAATATGAGCTTATCATGCTGAAATTACCTATATTGTACTATTTTTGCTAGATTTTTAATTAAGTTAAAAATCCAACAACACTGTATTGTTCCAACACCTTAACCAGTTAGATTACAAAAATCTAACTGATTAATGCGTCACAATGGTAATCCAAAGATCCTAGTTCGAATCCAGGCCAAGGCAAATTTTTAATTTTGGGAAAATAGTAAAAATTATGGTTTAATTATTAAATAACAGATGGTACTACCTTAGTCTAAATTTAAAATAATTAATTATTAATTCAAGAAATAGCAGCACCATAGCATAATTAATAAATAATTTAATTTGGCAGTTTAATTCTAAAATAGGTCACTAGGGATAAAATTTGATTAAATTAGGAATATCTATACAATAATTTGATTATAGAATTTATGAAGATTTATTCTAATGATAATATATTGCTATATAGAACAAGAATTTTAAATTTAACTAGTGCCTTTCTTTGGTTGAAGATGGTTCTTATAAGGGGAATGCCAACAATGGATCCTTCCAATTTTTTATATGTTGTAATACTACCCTCCCAGAAGCCTATGATAAAGCAATATGATGCAACTCTCAAGCATTCCTGAAAAAGAAGGGTTTAAAGTTTTCTATGTTATACTAATTCACATTCACAATGTAATGAAAGCTGTCATAGCATGATGCATTTGCCATTCAATTACTGTAAGATGTGATCAGAAGGATATGGATTCGAGTTTAGTCTTTTTAAAAATTTTTTTTCTTATTGAAACAACTGAAATGGATTATTGTATAGTGTATTTTTATTAATGAGAAGTTTTTATTTTGTAATTATTTAATTTGTTTGTTATGCCCTTTAAACATTTCTATCACAAATATTAAATATACATATAAAGGAATGTAATATTAATTACATTGCTTTATTTTAATAAATAAACTTTTTTACACAAAACATTTAATTTAATTAACAAATACAGATATTATTATTATTTGTGATTGGAATCCTCCTCGATCTCTATAACCAATGAGCATCTATTCAGATGATACTCGTCACAAAAACATCCAAAACAGAATATTGTTTTATGATGTACACATTTTATGAACATTACATTTCTATAAGCATACAGTGTTTTTCATTAATGAATTAGGGAAACATATTTCATTGATATTTAAAAATTAAAGTCTTTCTTCAAATCAACTTTGATGCGTGCCATTCATTTAGAATCATTGGTTTGAATACAGTAGCATTTAATTGGTGCAATAACAATGAATGTTATTAAACAATGAATTTAATAAATGTGGTCCAAAAATTTTAATCTTTCTAATTGCTACTTAATATGATAATCCTTTAAACACAAGCACCAAGGCACTAATTTAACTGCACCATGCTTTAAAATTGTCTTAAAAATTGATAATAATTTATTTTGTTTATATATTATTAAATTTATTTTCAGAATACAATACAATCCAAGAGGACGACAACGAATTTTATATGAAATTCTTCACAGAAAATCTTCTAAAATTCATTTCTTATCCTGCAGGCAAGATTATCATAATCCTTCTGTT
>AYEL01069487.1:0-54441 GCA_000484575.1 Olivierus martensii
AGAACGGCTGAATGGATTTTTATGAAACAACTTTTGTCCGTTAGGGGATTTAGGCAGGGAGGCCTTAAGATAGGTATTGATTATTAGAAATTTGTTTTTTTAATTATAATTGGCATAAATTACTAGATAAAGATCAAAGATGGAAGATCAACGTTATTTGAACCACCTCATTGGGTTACAGTGACCACATGACATATTAACTAGCCGATATCATTGGATTACTTCGATCTTATCTTTGGTAACTGAGCGGTCTCATTGGATCATAATGGACACCGTCAATTGGGCTATTCAAGCAGTAAGAATAAAAATCAGACAGAGGGCATCTATGTACATTGCCAAACATTATTGAAGCAGCAAAGAGAAGTAATATGAAGATTTAAGGCGAATTTGGTACTCGGTAGTAGCACTCGAACCGCAGGAATGATAAGTCTTTCACCATCATAGTTCGGCATGGAGCCATACTCAAGAACAAGAGTTTCTGGACTTGTTTCAGCCCTTATGAGCACCATGATGTACACAGATGCCCTCTGTCAGATTCTTCCTTTTATTATAGAATGTACACAAATGCCCTCTGTCGAATTCTTCCTTTTATTATTGCTTGAATAGCCCAATCGGCGGTACGTGCGGTGGCATCTTTTTGTAATATTTCACAATCTGTAAGTGATATTAAAAAACTTTCAAAACAAAAGTTGTTTGTTTTTCACAGTTCTATCCAATTATGCCAAAATTGACATTGGTTTTTATTGGAGATTTCATAGTTGACCCCTTGTGCACCTACTTTCGATGGGCCCACAAAACTTTTATCATGCTCATTCGATTCTTCAGATATACTTTGGTAATCAAAATTTTTTCCCCTACGGCGTTTCGAAAAAAGTGGTACGGATGCTAGAAAACACCCTGTATATTTATATACTATATATGAGCCCCTAGAACCATAAATGCAAAAAAATCGCTGTTAATAACTCATTCTCGAATTGCCCCCCTTATAAATCAAATTGCCTGCTTGTGGGGCTTGGGCCCCACGTTGGGATCCACTGCACTAGATGGTTCCAATATTCTCTATATATTTCAACAAAAACGTGTATAAAATCAAGTAATGGAAAGAGTCGAGTGATCGATTCATCAATCTTGACTGACTAGTTTTATTCAATCTTAAATCAAATTTACAGATAATAAAACTTTTACAAATATAAAAAATAACCTGTGTGAAGTTGGCCCCCCACTTTTGAATTTTGAAATTTTTTCTTTTGCATTCGTTTGCACTTCGTTAGCACCTTTTGCACTTTTAATATTTTCGTGAATATTTAATAAGATTAAGTTCAGAAAAATCGTATTACTAATAAGTATAGTACATTATTTACGAACCTGCTTAAACTCTATAAACTCACTTACAATCCAGCACAAATTGCAGTTGAGTAAGTTAATGTATCATTTACTCAACTGCATTTTGTGCTGGATTTTAAGTAAATAAGTACAGTATTTTGGAAGGATAAAAATAGTAATTTTTATCCTTCCAATATGATATACATTAAGGATGTGATTTATATTTGAATCAATATGGTATATTTGAATATTTTTTTAACAAATATTAAGGATATGATCATAAAAGTTAAAATATATTTCAAAAATGGGCAATGAAAATATTAAGATTTATTAATAATAGTTTAAAAATAAACTAATAATAGGACTTAAGTTATTAGATTTTGCAAACATGCATTCTCAAATAATTGGAAATCCAATATATCAATAAAAAAATTAAAACATTAAATTATTACCTGTAACTCTAAAACCCATGAACAATGCCAATATGACATATCTTGCCATTTTACAAAAAACTCTCTTTGAGGTTTTGGTTGTATTTTTTTACTTGTTGATGGTTGAACACCAGTTAGATCATCTTTACTTCCATCATCTTTTTTATTAGAAAGTTCATCATCACTCTTAGGAATTTCAGCCCATCTCCATGTCAATACTTTTGCAACTTTTCCTTTCAAAGGTTCCACCTATTATTAAAAAATAATTTTTATATTAAAAATATGGTACTCTTTTCGAGAAAAGGCATTTCAAAGACAACTATTCAAATTAAAAATTGAAGATGACAACAGAGAATTTCTGTTATACAAAAATGTTCACTGGCTCAGTAGAAATAAATTTATGAAAAAATTTACTGAATTAATTAATGATATAGAAAATTTTCTTCACAAAAGAGGAGATATATCTGCAACTAAATGTTTATTAGATTTTGTTTTTAGGAGATTTCTCCACAAAACTAAGCAATTTAAATTTAGAGATGCAAGGAAAAGATAAAAATTTAATTGATAAGTTAATTTCAATAAGAAATTTCTGGCATTTACTTATATTAAAAATATACATATAAATTATTACAAATTTAGACATTTCCCATACTTGTCAAAGTTTTTTGATGAAAATCTCAACATAACTCATTGCAATTTAAAAGAATTTATAAATGAAATAGAAATAGTTGAGTATGAAAGATTTTCATCAAAAAACTTTGACAACATAACTCATTGCAATTTAAAAGAATTTATAAATGAAATAGAAATAGTTGAGTATGAAATTAATACATAGTTTAAAGATTTTAATAAAATTGTATTAATTGTTTCCTTTATCAATAATCCATTTCAAAATAATCTAAAACCTAAACCTTAAAATATCTATTTCTAAATAACTTAAGAAAGTATTTGAAAACACATGAAAAATGTCCGATATTAATCAGTGTTGTCCAAAAAATGTTGACTTGTTTTGGATCAATTTATTTGAATTCCCCCTATTAAAAATAACAAAAAAAAATTAAGTAAACAATTTCGTTCTCAATTGCTGCATTTATCCTAAACACTTAAAAATATTACTAACTGAAGCACTTTACACAGTTGGTTATATAAAAATCTTTTATATAACCAATTGTTAATCCAGTATTTTTCGTTGAAAATGGTTATCATACTAACTGAAAATACTTTTATTCAAAGTACTTTTGGTTAGTATGATAACCATCTTCAACGAAATCAGTAAATCAATGGACTCTGAACTGAGGAAATGCATATACCCAGACCCACTCTATGCTGGGGATGAGTTCTTCAAAAACATAACACAGACTGAAATGACACAAACTGAAATAATTTCCATAAGAAACCATTGAAATATGGAAAATAGGGAACCAGCACTACTATTTTTCAACAAACCAATAATTCTTCTAAAAATAACATTTAACAGCAGTTGAAAACATAATTTAAATTTTATTGTAACATTTTCGGTTGATAAACAACCATCTTCAGCACATAGAATAGAATACAAAGTTTTAGTTTTTTTTTGAACGTATATCTCTTAAAAGAAAATATATGTTATATTCTTTTAAGAGATATTTTTAAAAGAATTATGTACATTCTGTTTTCAGAGGTTAGTTAAAACAGTAATTAAACTGATAAATTGCAAGAGGCATCTGAAGTATGTGCAGATAATATAAGTTCAAAGAGACTGCACTAACCACAAACTAAAAATAATACTCAAAAGCCCTTTAGCAGTCAAAAGATTTTATTCAGTAATGTTTTCAAGACACTTGGCATTTTCTTCAGCTGCTACAACACTACTAACCTAAATACATTTTGTTACGTGACTAATCATCTAGAAATACATTAAGTACAGGAATACCTCGATTATCGCGATTTTCGATTTATCGCGGTTTATAATTTGATACCAAAATTCGAATTATTGCGGTGAAATTGGAATTATCGCGGCCGCGAGATGTAGCCCATTACATATGCCCAAATTCCGAATTATCGCGGTTTTGAGATGTAGCCCATTACATATGTAACCAGAATTATATTTACTCGAATTATTGCAGTTTCGAGATGTAGCCCATTACATTGTAACCAGAATTATATTTACTCTCCAGGTAGCTCTCTTAAAGCACTTAGTTTTTATCCGAGGGTACCTATTCACTGCTCATCAATAACTGTCCATGTTTGCCTGAAATACATGTGGACAAGGCCAACTTAAATACGGTAAGCAAACGATGCACTGTATTGGGGCGCCTTAGGAAGGAGGAACTAAAATTATTATTTTCTCAATATTGTAAAGGTGTTGAGTAGATGTTACAAGGAAGCTGCATTGAGGCACCAGGATCTCTAGAGCAGATATGGCATATGGATATTTATTTTTTTTCTTATTTAACCCTACAATAAATGCTAAAATAAACAAGGATAATATCAAGTCTACAGCTATAAAGAAGAAATGTAATGATCAGCTTAGAAGATTAGCACATTTAACAGATTTCTTTTTTACCTCATACATAAAATTTAATCAATAGATTTGAAAAATCCTTGGCAATGATCACCCATTTTACATGTATTATTTATCCTGATTATCGCGGATTCGATTATTGCGGTATTTTTCGTGGCAACAATAACCACGATAATCGAGGTATTCCTGTATATTATAAACAAAAATCATACAAGATTATACAAATTTTTAAAAAAATTATTCAAAAACACAAATTAAAAATACGTAGTTGTCTGCAAACATTAGAAAATTAAAATTAAAACTAAAATAAAAATAAAAAAATACAAAATACAAAATAAAAATAAAAAGGTAATAATCTTCACAACAATCAGTGCACCCTTACAGGAGTATCGGAAACCGACCGTAGCATATCCTTTAGTCTGCTTTGCTGACTTTAAATAACCATCTCTACGCACTAGGGATCGTTTCCAGTTCCGTGAAATCTATCACACATCTTCTCTTTTTCTTTTTGAGGATTTCTAATGCTTCAGTCATATTCCTGTCCCAGTTCTTTTCAATATGCTTGGTCTTCCCCACTGCACTGCAACATCATGCAGCAGCTATAGCAGTGGAGAGTTTACTGCAGAGGCTTAGCGCAGTGGAGAGTTTACCGTACTTGAGGTCCATTTTTTGTTCTTTTATCCTCACTTCTAAGTTTCTCTCCATATACCCTATATACAATTCTTCCCTACTCAACGAATGATTAGTTAAAGGAATTTCATATACTCCACTCCTGATCTTATCCTTATATCAGTCTTTGTTATTCCTAATCATCCCGAAAACAGGCAGATTCCTTTTAAAACTCAGAGTACTATTAGTTAACCTGCCTATGTTTTTGGCAAACTTTTCTACCCACAAGGCTTGGTCAACACTTCTGTAGGCATCAGATTTGCTCATCCGTGTCTTCTCTTTACACAAACTCCTCTCCACTTTATCGTGTAGCTTCCTTAGAAAACTTTTCCCAAACCCATGTTTTTGGCCGATTCCCATAATCGTAATAATTTCCTCCATTCTCTCTCTGAATCTAGAACAGTGGGTGTATGCTCTCCTGAAGAGGGCCAAAAAAGCAGCCTTTTTGTGTGATAGCCTGTACTCCGACACCATCGGTATATATAAAGGAGCGCTACTAGGTTTTCTACATACCGTAGTCCTATAGTCTCCATCCATAATTGCGATCCTTAAGTCAAGGAAGTGTACATCTGCTTTACTTTCCTGCTCCTTCTTTACTGTAAGCCCCAAACTATTGTTCGACAGGGAAGCAACCAATGTTAGTAGTGTTGTAGCAGCTGAAGAAGATGCCAAGTGCATTGAAAATGTTACTGAATAAAATTTTTTGACGCCAAGTGCATTGAAAACATTACTGAATAAAATCTTTTGACTGCTAAAGGCTTTTGTATATTATTTTTAGTATGTACAGATGGTTCCAAGAAAATGTTCACCTAGGTGGAAGATGTTCGGTTTCCTTACAATACTTATAAGCCAATGAGATTAATCATTTCAGATGCAAATTCGAGTTTGCAGAGCTTTGGACAATTCCATTTATTTTTTCTGTACGAATTCGAGTTTGCAGAGCTTTGGACAATTCCATTTATTTTTTCTAAGCAGCAGGGTTAGATAGGCTTAATGACAGATATTCAATCATTTTATCTGAAAACTGATTTTGAACATTAGGAAAGTTTCAATTTATTATTTATAAATTAACCTATGTTGTTATTAATTTAGGCAAAATGCAGCATTATATGGTCATAACTACATGAGTAATTAAGAGGTAAGTTGTTAAAACACCAAGCAAAGCACTGGCTTTGCTTGGTGTTTTAACAAGCAAAATAGCAACTACAGGAAATATTTTATTTTATTGGTATATTTGAAAATGCATTAAGATGTTTTATTTGAAAATATATATTTCTTTCTGCATTTGTAATAAAATTAAAAACTGTTCCAAATGATTCTCCATTTAGTGATTATCCGTTAATGATTGAACAAATGGTATTTTGTTTTCATAACTTTACTGCCTGCTTTTAAAAAAGAAAATATAAAAATTGAACATGAGTGTTAAATTTGGTATCATACTGAATTTTGCATTATTACATATATTTTGGTTTTCTACTAATTTTTCTAGTAAGAGTTTATATTTGTATTGGATAGTCAAATTTAGTTTACGTTCCACCATGTCTTTCTGAAAGTTCAATAAAATACAAAGTATAACAAACTTCAATAGTTACATATTTGCATATTATGTCTATTTAATTTAATAAAACTTGAAGTATAAAAGCACTACTTGCAAGGTAATAACAGTTTTATTAGTATAAGATATAAGGTAATAACAGTTTTATTAGCATACACCAAGATGTATACCATAGTTTGCTTGAAGACTTTATAACTAACTCCAACTCCATAGAACTAATGCAAGACCCGACAGACAAATATGATAATAAAGTTAATGCTTTAATAAGAAGTAAAGGATTTCCAAAGACTTGGAAAGTTAAAAGAGTTGATTGCCCCCTTTGCCCCGAGACTCTTTGGATATATCAAAGGGCATAAGAACCCCATAAGCATCCGTCCCATGGTTGATAAAAAGTCCTCCCCAGTTTATGAGCTTGAAAAGGAAATTGCTTCCTGGGCAGGCCACCATCTTAGACATTACCCATACACTGTAACCTCCTCCATTGAGTTCCTTGATAAGTTACTTGAAATAGGTCCCTTACCTGAGGAAACTTATACTATCGCTGATTATGAATCACTATACCCGTCAATTGAACAAGCACCAGCGGCATTAATGCTATATAGGTTTGTACTCCAACACCTATCTAGGGAAGAATGTAACCCGACTGTTGTAAGAGAAATATGCCATCTGGTCACATACAGCTCCTACTACACCTTCCAAGGCAGATATTTTCTACAGAAAAAGGGGGTGCCCATAGGAGGCCCACTAGCTGGACTAATGGCTGAGCTCGTCGTTAGGTTTAAAGAAAGACATATCATTGAGACCCTTAGATCTGACTTAAAGCTCTTTATACGTTATGTAGATGTCGTATGTATCATATGGAAAGAGAAACAATACAATCACAGATTGATAGAAGGGCTTATGACCAATCATTAGGTCTCAAAATAAAACTGGAACAAACTGCTTAAAAGAGCAGAAATCAGAAGTAAATCATCAGGTTCATTTAAAGCAAAAATTAATGATAAAATAAAGAACAATAAAGATGATGTAGATAGAAGAGCCTTAGAACAAGAATTAAATTTATATCAAAGTAATTTGGATTTATTCAAAATTTATAAAGAAAAACTAAAAGTTTTGAGAGATGGATCTAAAGCTTTCAAAATCATTGGAGAAGGACTATTATCAGAATTAGATAAATTAATGATAAATTATTAAGAGGAAACAAAAGCAAAACAATTCACAATCGTGTAGTAAATGTTTTAGATATGTTACTAACTGAAGGATCAATCACAAATAAACAAGCTAAAGATTTTTATTCAAAATTTCTCTCTTAATAAATGAGTAATTACATAAAGGTGAGTGAATCTCAGAAAATAAATTGAAATCAGCAGTCAAAAATGGAGAAGAAATATCATTGATGATTGATAAAACTAAACCATCAAATCAGGATATATTTTTACAAAAACTCAGATTAATCAAATTAACATTGGTAAAAATGATTAAAATTAGTATAACACAATTGAAAAAGAATTGAGGTGTTCTACCATTTTTAATTCCTTTATTGATTGCAGCAGGAAAAGCTGTAGCTAGTGGTGCTTTAGCAGGTGCTGCTGGATATGGAGTTAAAATGCTTTAGATAAAATATCTGGATCAGGTTGTGGAAAACGAACGAAAAAAACGAGGAGATCTAATTCCACTTCCTATGATTCCATCATATTTAAACGAGGGAATGGAGTAATACAGAAATGGGAATATCCAGTGAGAAAATAGATGAAAACATGAAAAATGAAAGATTTAGAGGCACATTTACAGTCGATATTTTACTTAAACAAATTAAAACTTTTGAGAATGAAATTATAAATTTAGATATTTTAACAGGGAATGGAACTCTTTGGGTTTGCTATTATAATGATCCTAAATATCATTTTATTGAATATTTCGATCCATTTGGCGAATATACTCTAAGAAAAATAAAAATTAAAAAGGAAATTCTGACTAAAGAAATTGAGAGATATCTTATAACATCTCATAAGGATATTAGATATAATTCTAGTTTTCTTCAAAATCCTACATCTATTAAATGTGGTTACTATTGTATGAAATATATAGTAGAAAGAAATAAAGGAAATTCTCCAATTGAAGTATTGTATTCCTTCATTCAAGAACCTAGTAATTATAATGAAAATTTAGTTTTATATAAATGAGAACGATAGTTTTAGATGAAAAACTCTGAGAAATCAGAGGATTTTACAAGTTGAATTCAAAAATCCAATTCTTATTTACAATTCGAAACTCGCTGTAAAATCTATGTCAATGTGGTTTTCCTGGAATAATATAGATAAAAAGTTTAAAAACAATACTTTTAAATATTTTGATAAAAACAGGTAGAATGATATTACAATAGAAAATAGAAATTACTCTTTAAAAGAATTAAATAATTATTTGATAAAATTTTTTGGAATTAATGATCCACCTATTAAATTTGGAATTAATTTTGCAACCAGTAGATTTATAATTCATTTGGAAACAGGTTATAAGATTGATTTGAGTCAAAGTAAACTATATGAAATATTACTATTTGAACCAAAAGTTTACGATCAGATAGAACAGACTGGAAAATATATAGCGAATACATCTAAAGGTGTTGATGATATTCATATTCATTGTGATGTCATTAGCGGTGTGGAATATAATGATTACACAAATGTATTCATTTACATTTTCGATTCCCCACGAAGTTTAATAAAAATCACTACATACATAAAATAAGAATGTGGATAACTGATCAAGATGATAATTTGATTGATTTGAATAAACAAGATCGGAAGAGCGTCGTGTAGGGAAAGAGTGTAGATCTCGGTGGTCCATACTTTAAAAGAAATAATTATTTGATAAAATCTTTTGGAATTAATGATCCACCTATTAAATTTGGAATTAATTTTGCAACCAGTAGATTTATAATTCATTTGGAAACAGGTTATAAGATTGATTTGAGTCAAAGTAAACTATATGAAATATTAGGATTTGAACCAAAAGTTTACGATCAGAAAGAAGACTGGAAAATATATAGCGAATATATCTAAAGGTGTTGATGATGATCATATTCATTGTGATGTGATTAGCGGTGTAGAACATAACGATTACACAAGTGATATATTGTATTCATTTACATCTTCTCATCCCCCAGGATTTATTTCATTAATTTTTAATAATTTATTTATTTTTCTATGTATATACTGATTTCTATTAACATCTGCAAATTATAGGATTTATTTCATTAATTTTTAATATATAAAAATTAATGAAATAAATCCTATAATTTGCAGATGTTAATAGAAATCAGTATATACATAGAATAAGAATGTGGATAACTGATCAAGATGATAATCTGATTGATTTGAACAAACAGAGAGTAGTTTATCGATTAATTTTAGATTAAATAAATGAATTACAATCAAGTATGTATTTTAAAAAATGATTTATAAATAAAATGAGCTCATCTTTAAAAGATATATGCTATGAACAAATTAAAGTTATTTATTATTATGGTTTATTTGGAGATTTTTAATTAATAATAGATAAAAATACAGGATATTTTAATGCAACAAAATTGTATAAAGATGGAGCAAAAAGATTTAAAAAATGTTAGAAAATAAACAATCTAAAGAATTAATTGATTATTATTACGAAAAAAGCGATTGTCCAAATTCAGGCCGTCGCTTTATTATAATTAAAGGTAGAAAATATGAAGAATACAATAAGATTATATCAAACATATTTACAAAAAGAATTAATTTTACATATTGCTTTATGGATTTCTAATTATTTTTATGATAAAGTTTATAAAATAATTGAAACATATTTTATCAATGAATTTAAAGAAAAATTAAAAATGAAATTACAAAAAATAGAAAATATGGAATAATTAAAAATTGAAAATCAAAAATATAAAGAAATAGAAGAAGATATAACTCCTAAAACAATTAATCAAGGTAAACTTCACACATTTACATTAATTAAGAAAAAAAAAATGATTCAAAACATCCTTATTATTGTATGAGAACTCAGCGATTAAGTTACAATAATAATTTAAATAGATTAAAAGAAAGATATCCAAATTTACAAATAACTTACGAATTGAAATATGATCCAAACTCTATAAATTTATTTAATAGAATAAAAGAACAAATCAAAGATATACATGTGTATTATAACAGTATAAAATTAATTAATAATTATAAAGAAGAATTTATCAATACTATAAAACAATTAACAAAAACAAAATTTTAAAATTATATATCTTTTTCATCTATTCAACTACTAAAACTTTCAGGATAACCTATCCATTTTACTAAATATTTTTTCTTTATTATTTTTTCAATTTTATATATTTCATCTTTTTTTATTTTACTAATTCTTATTTCATCATCATTTAAATCTTTTATTTTATAAGTAATAGGGTCAGTTTTATAGATTAATTTTAGATTAAATAAATGAATTACAATAACCATAGATTAATAAATACATTTCCACCATAGTATTTTCTATACCATAGAAAATACTATGGTGGAAATGTCTTTACTGAAGCCATTAAAACCATCGGTAAAAAATTATTAGAAATAATAGGAAATCAAGCTAAAACTGTTTTAGAAGAAAAAACTAAAGACTTTGTGAAGAGTAAATTTGAGAAATTATCATCAAAACCTTCTGTAAAGACTATGAATAAAATAACAACAAAACCTTTAACAATGGATGATATTTTAAGTAAACAGAGTATGTATGGAACAGGATTAAAAAAATTTTATTCCTAATAAATAGAAAAGATTTGGGATTTAACGAGCATTCCAAACTATTATAACAATGAAATTGAAAGTTTTGAATTTAAACAACAGAGAGGATAAAGTTGTAATTGAAGTAAAAGCAGCAGCAAAATATGAAGTAAATGGTAGTATCTTATATTATTGTGGATACATATACCCTGAATTAAAAATTACAAAACAAGATAATTCTTCAATTGGAGATGAAAATGTAACATTAGTAAATACTGGAAATTTATTTGAGATCTGAATTACATATTGGTAAAACATTAATCGAAGAAATTGAATTACCATCTCTGGTTCACCATATTAATGGATTAATAAATTTTACAAAAGATTACTCTACTTCTGAAGCCATTAATATGCTGTTTTATATCGACACATCAGAAACTCCTGATAAACAAATCTTAACATTTGATGGACCAGATGATCAGTCATTAGGAACAAAAGAAAAAATAAAAACATTTATAAGCAGATTGAAAAATAATGCAACATACAATAAGGGATTTACAAAAAGATGGATACTGACAAAAAAAAGCAATAAAATTAAACTGTGGATTCCAATTAAACAGATGTTTGGTTTCTTTAATGAATTTAAGAAAATTATCTCCAATATTCATGTAAGATTTGTGTTTTGGAGAAATAACAATGCAGATATGTTATATACTGATACTCAAAATCCAAAATATAAAGTGATTGTTTCTATTTATCCTTATGGTTACTACACATTAGATTAAATCCAGAACACTTAGTTCATTATAATAATATAACCTTAAACCCTTCGTCTAACATTGAAATTAACTGGTGCTCAATCAGAATGATCAAAAGTAATATACAAAATGGTTCTAGTGGAACAATTATTGTAAATACAACTGATGAAATTTGAAATATTTTTGTAATTCCACAATACCGAGAGAGAAAATAATCAAAATAAAAATATGATATTTGATAACTTGGATATGATAAGATGTTGGCTTAGAATTAATAATGATAAATATCCATCAGAGTATTATAATGTAAGCTTCAAACCAGGTGAATTAGATTACTCTAGATATTATTTTGATTTCTTAGCAGCAGGATTAAATACAAACACTGAAACAGGTTGTCTTGTTAATTATACAAATTATGAAAGAATGTATCCAATTACACATTTCGATGTCTCTAATCATCCTGCATATGATAATGCAGATAATCTGAAAGCGGAATTCTTTTGGCAATTAAGACAGACTCCTGCTAAACCATATAGATTTTATTTCCTATTAAATGAAAAAAGAAAAGAAATTATGAATATGTATAACAAGACCTTTGAAACCATAAAAACTTTTAAAGTAAATAAATGGCTTGGTTTCCTTATGGAATTTATTATGATGAAGTAAAAGAAGGATCTCCAGGTCCTCCAGGAAATGGATTCAAATTAACTAATGATGGAAATTATAATATGCAAAATAAAATTTTAAAATATTGTCAACATCCAGTACATATATATGATGCTGCTACAAAACTATATATAGATGATACTATTAATAATTTTAGGAAAATTATCGATATTGATAAAGATTTAAACAACATAAAAAAATACATTCTTGAAAAGAAGGATGATTTAAAAAGTTTTATCGATGAAACAAAAATTTTAAAAAATATTGAAGATTTAAACAATACATACAATGATTTATTTCAAAAAATGGGAATCAATAATACAGAACAGTTAAAATTACTAGCCAATGATCTCAATTCTAATTTTAAAATATTTTCAGAAGAAAATGAAAAAATCCTAAGTAAACTAGAAGATGATCATTTGACTGATAAATTTACTATTGAAAAAAATATTAATGATATCCAATTGTCTCTCTCAAATTACATTAACGAAACATCGAAAAAACTAAAAATTCTCGAAGGGACTTTATTAAAAGATCCTACAGATATTAAAAAGCATAAAAGCAAATATTAAAATACTACAAGAAAGTTTATTAAATAATATCAATGAATTAAGAAATAAAGTAAATATTCATAAAGCTATGTTGAACAAATCAATAAATGATATGATGTCAAATTATCAGAATATAATATCTAAACCTGATAAATTCATGAAAGAATTAGAAGATAAACTCGAATCATCTGTTACTGAATTGAAAAATGAATTAATTGAGAAAATTAAAATGTTAGATAATTCTGATCATGGTGAAATAGATGCTATGTTTAAAAATTATAGGACCAAAAATGATAAAATTATCAAACACCTAGAAGATAATCACAAAATCATAAGAAATTAAAAGCTCTGGGAGAAAAATATGATGTAGAAGGTAGCATTAAAAAATTGAAACAACTGTTGATAAACATCAATGAGTTACGAAACAAAACAAAAGAAGATAGGATTCTTTTGAAAAGATTGTTAAAAATATCTTGAGTATTCTTGAAAACTCTGATAAAACATTAAATTAGATGATAAAATTAATATGAAGGTTAATGATTTAAGAAATGAGATAACAGACAAATTAAAACAACTGTCAAATTCTAAAAATCTTAAGGATGACTTGAATAAAATAGATAGTAAATTTATTAAATATATAACTGAAAATGATATAATTATCAAACAGTTAGAAAACAATCAGAGATTTATAATAAATTAAAGAATGAACTGATTAAGAAAACTGATGTTAACTTACAATTATTTTCTGAAGGAAATAATAAAATTCTAGATTCATTGGAGACCAATTATATAAAAATTAAAAGTGATTTAATACAATTAATGATTTGAATGTAATTAAAGCTCCTGGAAGATAATGGTTTGTATAGTAGAGAAAACAAACATGTTTATGATGCAAAAGGATATAGAATAGGATATGTAGCTGATCCACAAAATGATAAGAATGTAGTAAATAAAAGATATTTAGAAAATAATGCTCTCATTTTAAATGGAGATATATTTGATTGTAAAAATAAAAGAATTATAAATGTTAATAATCCGATAATGATTTCAGATGCAGTAAATAAATCATACGTTGATGATATTTTATGCAACAATAGATAAAGAATATGAAGATTACAAAAAAGGAGATTATACAAAAATTATTTTCATCAAGAAAAGCAGCAACTTATTAGATTTAGATATCAAGCTGACTGAAGATATAGATTATAAAATAACCATTTATTTTGCCCTAATAGGTTTTTATATAGGAGAGGATCCAGTCATTAAACTTGAATTTGGAAATGAAGTAATATTAGAAAATAGATGGTATTTAAATAATCCAAAAATAATATTAAAAATAATTAATATTTTTAAAAAATAGATTAAATTCAGATATATCCAAACAAAATATTGGTAAACAAAAAAACACTGTCTATATATATGATAATTAGCCAAAAATAATAATTACACAGGGTAAAAAAGGGGAGGAAGTTAGTTTATTTATTAAACTGGATCTGGATGGTTTAGCTGCCATCAGTATCAAACCATATATATGTACAGAAAAAATAAAATTTTTTTAATAGTTAATAACAGATGACAGCACTCACTAATTGTTTTAATTAATAGTGTACAAATAAACTTCCACTTAAGTAACTAGTATATTTATAAATAATCCTTATTCAAAGTGGAAAAATGATTTTATTGTAGAAGTACTTTTGACTTCAAGAAGTCATCATCAGCTTTACATAAGAACAATTAGAATACAACCAACTAATTGTATTCTAATTGTTCTTATGTAAAGCTGATGATGACTTCTTGAAGTCAAAAGTACTTCTACAATAAAATCATTTTTCCACTTTGAATAAGGCTTATTTTTAATTAATTAAAACAGTATATTTACAAACTATTTAAAATATTATCATTTCACTAAGTTTAATAATTTTTATTCATTTTTGTATGAATTTTTAAATTTTTTGTGTGAAAATTAAATAGCTCTCTGACCCAAAATCGGTCAGTCCAAAATTAGGGAAATGGGCAGATTTTTTAATTTTAATGATTTTTATTCATTTTTGTATAAATTTTTAAATTTTTTGATTGAAAATTAATAAAAAATGATGATTTTTGAAATTTTGGTCATTTCCCTTGAAGTGGTTTAGAACCCCCATATATATACTACTTATATTATATGGAATTTCAAACTGTATTTAACTGTCTAAAATCTGCCTTTAGAAGACTTAACGTATTGCAGCAAAGATCTTAAAAGAGAACTATCGTATATAAGAACAATAGGAGTGCAACATGGGTACTCTAAACCTTTTCTCTCACAGATTCTAAACCAAGTGAAGAGAAAAATTTTGGACAGCTTAAACAACCAAGAAAACCCTGACATTCCTGAACAACAATTCATATCAATACCATACAATCTTAAAAACTTGAGCGTAATAAGAAAAATAGCAAGGAGAAAAAACAAACGTATAGCCACAAAAAGAGTTCCAACAATCTTCAATATCCTATGTAATGAAAAAGATAAGCTGAAAGACCTAGAAAGCATAGGATTATACAATATCCCAATCAGAGACGTAGACGCACAAAGTGATACCGCCTACATAGGAGTAACCTCCAGAACGATAAATAGAAGGGTAGGGGAACACAAAAACGATATTAAACAGGCTAAAATATCCATCTCTTTAGAACAAGAAGCCTACTCCAAAAACATTGAAATCCTATGGGACAAGACGAGTAAAATTAAAAAAGTGCCTCCACATACCCAGCCAACCATAACTGAATCATTAGAAATATTCCACAGAAAAAACTTTGAAAACTTGGTAAATGAGAGAATAGCCTGGGAACCAGGCTATTCTGCCATTAGCTAGGTTTGCCCTAGCTAATGCTGGAATACACTCTTAACCAACCAAAGGGAATACCGCAACATTTAGTAATACTACAGTGGATAATCCAACAAGACCTACCTTAATTATGTCTTTATATTTTTTTATTTTTTGTTTATTATTTTTTATTTTATTACACTTTACTCCATTTTACATTTTACCATAGTATTTACATTTATGTTTCTGTAGTTATGTTAACACTAACAGGTTCTTTATTCTAAATTGTAAAAAAACTTTTCAAACATTTTCAAAAGAACGCATAATAAGAATTTAAAGGTTGCTATGACAACAAACATTCCTTTTAAACTTTGTTATTCTTTAGAACTCCGCCTGATGATGATCACAGATCGAAAAAGTTAGCAGAATCTTTTTAAATAAAAAGTCTTATTTTACTGCAAAAAAATGCTTTTTGTGTTTATTACTATGGAATTTCAATACAATTTATAAAAACAGTTTATTGTTCACAGATTGAAAACGTTAGCAGAATCTTTTTAAATAAAAAGTCTTATTTTACTGCAAAAAAGTGCTTTTTGTGTTTATTACTATGGAATTTCAATACAATTTATAAAAACAGTTTATTGTTTTTCAAATATTTCATGAAAAGTTATAGTAATTTTTTATTTTTTTTTAATATTTTTTAATATATTCTTATATTAATATATATATTTTTGGGATTATTATAAATATTATGCTGGACACAATAAAAGGCATATCAGGCTTCATGTATCCATGAGCCGAGTAAGTTTGAGATTACTGCAAAACTAGTAGATACAGACAAACTCAATGATATGTGACACATTTTGAATAATGTTACCAAATGTAGATAATTTTGTGCACAAATCTTAAAAAATAAAAACTTTCATCTTGAAAATGAATCAAATTTTAAAATCTGGAATGTTTTCTGAAACATTTACTGATACAGGACAATGTACCAAAATCTGGGATGAATAATAATCCTAGGCCCAGTTGCATAAAACTATTGCAGATCATTAGTTGCTAACTGTCTACATCTTGTTAGTTTCGGGTGCATAAACGAAATAACGACAACTTTGCTAGCGGAGATGACTTCACAGTGTTGGTAAAGTTATCGATGGCAGAAGTTGCTGTTAGAAGCTTGCAAATAGTAATGGCCACTCTACTTTTGTACTACTACCTTGAAAATTCTCTAACTATTATACGAGAAAGGGTATTTTGAGATCAATCAAATTCTTTTAAGTAACCAGAAGAAATATAAGAAATTATCGGCTACCATAGACTTCAGTATTTCAGTTATGATAAATTGATACGAGAAAGGGTATTTTGAGATCAATCAAATTCTTTTAAGTAGCCAGAAGAATATTTATAAGAAATTATCGGCTACCATAGACTTCAGTATTTCAATTATGATAAATTATAGATCCTTATTATTTATATTTACTTTTTTGTGGTTTATTTTCTATTTAATAATTAAATAATACAAAGAATCAAATTTTAAACGAAAATAAAATTATGTAACATTTGTCTTCAGTTTCATTTGAATAAAATCCTTTTTGCATTATATAGAAAAAAAAATGCACGAAAATGATGAAATTATTAAAAATTTTCTGTAACATTTTTCCTTAAGATAAAAAAAAATATAACAACTTTTAAGAGAAAAAATTTACTAAAAAATAAATTTTATTTTCATTCATTCTGAAGACTGTCTCAATTTTGTACGATGATCCAAATTCTGCATCAAAAAATAAAATTATAAATGTAAATATGAGTGTGTGTGTATATATATACAGGGTGATTCAGAAAGGTGGTGCCAAAATTTACAGGTAGGTAGAGGAGAATGTAAATATGAGTGTGTGTGTATATATATATATATATATACAGTGGATTCCGCTTAATTGGGACACCGGTTAATTGGGACAGCCGCGTAATTGGGACAAATCTCAAAGAACGAAAACCAAACTAATAAACTAATACAAAATTTAAACGCTTAATTGGGACAGTAGCAGAAGAGGACTTTTCAATTTTTGATATATTTTAGGGATTTTTCGAAAGAATGGCAACAGTACATACTCTAATCTTTGCCAAGATGTCAAGAAAGGATTTTACACCCAAGTAAAATTGCTTGGCTGAATAAAATTAAAAGCCAGCCATTTAATATAAAATTGCTTGGCAGAATAAAATTAAAAGCCAGCCATTTAATACAAGTTCTAATCTTTGCCAAGATGACAAGAAAGGATTTTACACTCAAGTAAAATACCTGGCTGAATAAAATTAAAAGCCAGCCATTTAATACAAGCCATCGTAGACTTGGCTGAAATAAACCAGAATCTACCATAGACGCTTCTCCTACAAAAAAGGAGGAGTGGGCATTACAGAAAGAAATTCCAGGAACATCGAAAAGAAAGCACAATGGAAAGGATTCAGAAGTCGAAGAAGCATTAGATCAATGGATTTCGATTGGGCATTACAGAAAGAAATTTCGGGAACATCCAAAAGAAAGCGTGATAGGAAGGATCCAGAAGGGGAAGAAGCATTAGATCAATGAATTTCTATAGTTAGTGGATGAGGCGTGAATATCAGCAGCCCAGTATTGAAGACGGAGTTCGGAAAAAACTAATAATTAGATATCTCTTTTAATAAATCATTAAAATAGGTACCTGATTATGATTTTTTACCTATTATTTATTTACCTACGAATTACATATTTTATTTTAGTTATTATTTATTTACCTACGAATTACATATTTTATTTTAGAATTTATTCATTATTTATTTACCTACAAATTACATATTTTATTTTAGAATTTATTATGTTGCGACAGCCGCTTAATTGAAACAAAATGGCTTGGCCCGACGTGTCCCAATTAAGCGGAATTCACTGTATATCTTATTTTGCCCAATTCTCTGCTCTCTGCTTAGCATAATTTTTATTGTGTTTATTTTTAAAGATAAAATATAATAAAGTTAGTACATTTTCACATGTAGGCCTATAGTATATCAAAAATTAATGCCGAAATGTGAGAAACAATGCCAATCCGTAGATTCGCTAATAAAATTAATTTTCCTATTTCTCGGAGAGCTGATTCATAATAAAAAGAAATGTTTGATCATTATAAATTAATAGTATCAAATTTTATATTCTCATAAATAATTCCTATGTTCTCACACACGTGTAAAGTTACGGTTTCATACTACAATCGATAACTTTATCGAAAATTACATAAAGGATTTGTGGTCTCGGTTGAGCAACTGAATTATAAGCCTCAACCTTGAAAACAGAAAAAATATCTACTCTACTTTGGTTATTTAAACGTAATATATACATGTATATAGAATTAACATATACAAAAATTTTTATATAAAATCATATTTTGTGATGACAGTCAACAATAAATTAGAAATTAAATTACAAGTATAAATTTTCGTAATGAAAATCTAGTTAAGTTTCTGTATCGGCACTTTTAATATCTAAAAATATATTAGGCCCTATGTTGTTACAAATAAACAGCAATGTTCTATCATGGACTGTTGATTTTGCGTGCAAGTAAACTGTGCTTTATGACTAAACTATGGCAACAAAATTGTTACATGGTCATTTTAATTGCTATAAAGTATTTCTAAATCTAATACATCATATCTGAAAGTAGTATCGAAATGTAGAATGATTCATAAGTTCTATTTTGTTGTTCTAATCATTTAGATGTTTAGATGCTTTGGTACTTTATTTTCATGATTTTAATGAAGGAGACTCGTTTTATTTTATTTTTAATCAAACTATTTCTAAGAATTAAAATTTAAATATTTGAATTTATAATGGAAACTTCTCAGATTTGTGTCTGTTTAATACTTAACCCTTTAAAGTTAGCCAATCACCATCCAGTACATAAAGCATCACGACGCGTCGCATTGCGTCGCTTTCCTACTGAGAAGGCGAGCGACGCAATGCGATACTTAATGGCAACGCGACGCGTCGTGACACTTTGTAAAGTAGATGGTGATTGGCTAGTTTTAAAGGGTTAACATAAATATCGTTTAGAAATACTGTATTAAACTTTAAACTCTAAATGATTAATGATTTATGATGATGATCATGTATATAATCAACTCTAAATGGTTGATGATATACTTGATCATTTATACAGTAACAAATATATGTTCAGAAAAAATTAAATAATAAAAAAACAACATTCTTCACAAAATTAATCTGACTTTAATTAGATTTATTTCTCTATTATTCTTGTTTAGAAAATCATAAGACACAATTAAAATAAAAATTATGTCATTAAAAATTTCAATAAAAGCAGATTTGAATAGGAAATAAAACCATTATATTTTAATTATGAATAGTTGTAATTATCTTTCTGCCAAGTGCAAACTATCTCGGACTGTAACAAAAATCTTTTATGATCATAATTGTTGAAGTAAATCGTTCCAGTTGAGTGAAAACGGATTTTTTTTTTTGTTTGGTTTAATGTAATCTTTCCGCTTCTATATTACATCATACGCTCGTATTCGTTGGTGCTCATCATATTGTCGACATGAATAATGGGACAATATATATTTTAAAGGTTAATAAACAAATAAATCAAAGTTCAAATGTGAGAAATAACGATTTTTTTCTCTTATTTTAATAATTTTAATAATTATATAAGAAAAAATTTTATAAAATTAGGACGTCCGACGTATTAAAAAATATCTTTATTTTTGTATTTCATGAATACATTTTTATAATTATCAGTTCCCAGGTAATTATTCAAAGATCAGTTTGTGAAATAATGGAAATAATCTTTAACTATAAGAAATTTAATAATGGAAGCGAATATTATATGCGAAAATGATCTTCTGCGATGGCTTAATTTTAATTTTAAACTAAAATTAAACTATCGCAAAAACAATTTTTTAATTTTCATCAATAAATCGATTTTTTGATAAGCAATTCTTAATATTTTTCAATACAATCGATTTTTTTGATAAACAATTCTTAATTTTCATCAGTAAAATTGATTTTTTTATATAAACAATTTTTAATTTTAATCAATAAAATCGATTTTTTGATAAACAATTCTTAGTTTTATCAATACACTCGATTTTTTGATAAACCATTATTAATTTTCATTAATACAATCGATTTTTTTTATAAACAATTCTTAATTTTCATCAATAAAATTGATTTTTTTTAAATAATTTTTAATTTTCATCCATACAATCGATTTTTTTATAAACAATTTTTAGTTTTAATCAATAAAATCGATTTTTTGATAAACAATTCTTAGTTTTATCAATACACTCGATTTTTTGATAAACCATTATTAATTTTCATCAAATACAATCGATTTTTTTATAAACAATTCTTAATTTTCTTCAATACAATCGATTTTTTTTACAATGAAAAAGTTATTTAAAATTTTTTTGCTAAATTTTATAATAGCGAAAAAAACAATATTTGCATTTTTTTTTTAATTGAACATTTTATGAAAAATTCTTCATTTCACTGCTGAAAAAGCAAATCTTCGGAACTATATTAAGATTTTTATATTTTCCAATTGAAAAATCTTAATATTTCTCTCAGAAGTCAAGCTTCTTTTTGCGAATATTTTCTCATATTCTCTTCAATATTTCTCATGGTTATGGGACGTAAATTTTAGAGAAAAGTTTCATCACTGAGAAAAAAAATGCAACTGTGCTTGAGAGATTTTAAAATAATTTTAATCTTCTTATGATCAAAAAAGTATTTATTTAATTTCCAATGTTACATTTCTTGCAATAAATTTTCCCATTTTGTAAATAATTTCATTATTTCCGGATACTTACACACAGAATAATCAGAAACTCTGTATATATGATTACATTAAGTCAATAGAAATTCCAATGCTTTATTTTGTATAATTATATATGCATAAAATGAGATATTCTCTTAGTTAAAGAAGTTAGAAATTCTTTTTTGATTGTGTAATTTATTTTACATAAAGTAAAAATCGAGCATTATATTAGTTACACGAAATTGGTAAAGGTCCAACTAACAGGGAGACATCAAGCATTACCACACCTGTTTTAATAATTCTCAATATAATGATCATCCGGTAAAATTCATATTATTGCCTTTATTACAAAGTATTTTTATAAAAAAATCAAGCAAAATAACTCTCTTTTATGGAAATAAATAATAGTCTAATGTCCTTTAGTACAAATCGCATTATCAATTGTAAATCGCAAGGTCAAAATGTTATTTCAGCAATACTCATACTTCGTAAAAGTAATTCGCTGCCAACGACGTATGCAAAGAGTCTAAAACATCCGCAGAAACTGCACTGATTTGCAACAGTAGAGCAATGAATGTAACTCGACTCTCTGTAATCGAATTCAACAACAGAATATAGGAAAAAATTCGGAAAAAATCTATAGATTATATCCAGGTTAGAGAATTTTAATAACTTCTTAATGATACGAATTTATAAATTTAGTCTAGGATAGGATTCTACTTTGACTGCTCGCGTTTTCGCGTCTGACTCTAGTATGGCGACGCGTCTATGAATAATAACTTGCGTTATAGCAGACGTTAATGTCTGTCGTTTATTTCATGCTCGATAAATTAGATGTTAATTTGCGTGTGAATGATACTAACATCTACTTCATCGTATCATATAATGCATACTATATGCTCATATATTATCATCATTTAATAGGCAACAGCGAGACAGTCAAAGTAGAATCTTACCGAAATTAAATTAAAATAAAGTTTTTCTTTCAATGATTAATTTATCTGATTAATTATTTGTATGTTCACAGTTTAATTAATTTATATTTTGATAGATAAATCAGGATTATCTAAAAAAAACCATAAAAAATAACTTTGCGGCATTATACAAAGAAAAAATTTGCTATAATGATTACCTACATCAGTGGTTTTTAATCCTCCTTTATCAGTAGAGAAAAATAGCACAACATACAACACAAAAATAGCAGAAAATAGCTAACATCCCATACAACAAACATGCATTATGATGAGGAGAAAATAAAAATAAAAATAAATACGCTTCGCTACGGATGCGCTCATCTCACTTTAGAGACTACTTATTTATATTATCTAGAAATTTAATAAACAATGAAAATTTCATGGTAAAATTTACCTTTTATCGAATTTTATCATAGAAAAATATAGAAAATTTCCTGATTGACATTTTCTAAACCCCGAAAATTTCCCGATTGATCTTCTTAAATGTATCATTTAGAGATGATACAGTTAAGAAGAATTATTGATAAATACATATATCATAATGAAGAAGCATTACTCGTAACGTTGCCTTCTTTAGTTCTGTAGCCTTTAAGCTAGTTACTATGAACAATTGCAAAAATTATTATGATATTTATATTGGTATGAACATCATTCACAAAAATTATCAATTATTTAGACATATTAACTATTTATATTATCTAGAAATTTAATAAACAATGAAAATTTCATGGTAAAATTTACCTTTTATCGAATTTTATCATAGAAAAATATAGAAAATTTCCTGATTGACATTTTCTAAACCCCGAAAATTTCCCGATTGATCTTCTTAAATGTATCATTTAGAGATGATACAGTTAAGAAGAATTATTGATAAATACATATATCATAATGAAGAAGCATTACTCGTAACTTTTTTAATCCTCCTTTATCAGTAGAGAAAAATAGCACAACATACAACACAAAAATAGCAGAAAATAGCTAGCATCCCATACAACAAACATGCTTTATGATGAGGAGAAAATAAAAATAAAAAAAAATACGCTTCGCTACGGATGCGCTCATCTCACTTTAGAGACTACTTATTTATATTATCTAGAAATTTAATAAACAATGAAAATTTCATGGTAAAATTTACCTTTTATCGAATTTTATCATAGAAAAATATAGAAAATTTCCTGATTGACATTTTCTAAACCCCGAAAATTTCCCGATTGATCTTCTTAAATGTATCATTTAGAGATGATACAGTTAAGAAGAATTATTGATAAATACATATATCATAATGAAGAAGCATTACTCGTAACGTTGCCTTCTTTAGTTCTGTAGCCTTTAAGCTAGTTACTATGAACAATTGCAAAAATTATTATGATATTTATATTGGTATGAACATCATTCACAAAAATTATCAATTATTTAGACATATTAACTGTATAAAACATAGTCACTTCTCAATCAGAAAAAAATGAAAATAAAAATTTATCTTTAAAATATGCAATCTGATCAAATTTTCCAATATTTTATGTGTTTTCACATTTGTAATAATGTCATTTTTACATAGTTAAGTGTCTTTTTCATTTTAATCAACCATTTTTAAGATATTTCCAAAAAATTTACCTTCAAAAATGGTTGAAATCTCGCATTGTTGAGTAAAGTCAATATAATAATATAATATTTTTAATATTTTGCAATCTCCTTTACAATATTTATAAAATACTGTATGCACTTATTATTATTCTATATTTATGCTTTGAAAGACAACAAATTTTCGCTCGATTTTTATAGGAAAACTCGGATTTACTATCATATATTCAACTCCATTCTAGTTTGAATGATTGAACTCCATTCTAGTTTGGATGGTTTAAGATAAACTGATGATTGGGTTTTCTCTAAGCAGAACTAAGAGAAATCCCAATTGTCCACATTTTGATGTCGTGAATATCGAAATAATTTTGATATCATTAAAGATATCAGTTTATTTTTATTTTTACATTTGCTAGTTTCATTGCTGATTAAGAATATTATTTAATTTTTTTTACATTATTAAATCGATTCCATAAACTGAGAGGAATTTTTAAATCATTTTTCTCCATGATAATTTTCTTTTTACATATTTTTCTAAGGGGATAACATACTGATGTTTAATAATTTTGTTACAGATAAGAAAATTTTATATCCTAATTTTTTAATATTTTGATTGCAGGTACAAATATTAAGTTACAAAAACCATTAATATGAAATTTTTAATCATTTTAATGTGTTCGGTCACGGTGACTAATTCACGTAAGTTAAAAATTAATTATTAAAAATATAAATTAATAATTTAATCATTAAATGAACAACTAACATCAAAAACTTAATAATTTTCTCGAGATTATAGTGAATTTTAACAAACTTTTTCTTTTATGTTTTATAGAAAATGGCAACGATATGATGGACAAGATTATTGTAGCCATGAAAAAAAATGATTTCATAAAGAGTCAAATAGATCCGGCTAACATAGGAGATTATGAGACTGAAAGTTTTAAAGCGAAAAATATAGTAGTTGATGGATTGATGTCGATAGAAAGAAAGGGAGACTGTACTTACAATATCGATGACGACTTCGAAAATGTCGACATATATTCGAAACTAATGGCAACAAATCTCAAAATATTCCTAGATTACGAAATTGAATTTCTCTTAATTACATTTTCTGGCATTATCAACTTTTCAGTTGAACAAATTGAAGCAGAACTTTCTCTACAAGTTGTTGTGGATCCGATGGAAGCCAAATTGAAATTCTTTAACCTAACTAATATAGAAGGTCTTAAAGTCATCAAATTAACCGGATTTAAGCCGATAAACTGGCTCATGAAATTTGTTATAGAAAATATGGCAAAGAAGCTCATACCAAATATAAAGCGTGAAGTTAACGAAAAAGTCACAATTATCATTAATGATAACATGCTACTGTTAACAGATATTATCGAGGATAATGTCTTATAAAAATTTTATTATCAAATTTTGGTAAGTTTGGAGACTTTTGGGATGTCTGAGAACGTGTCTAGAGTATTTTTCACTTCTTAAAATATTATAAAACTGTATTTACTTCCCTCCATTATAAATAGATTAAAGACAAAAACAATATATTTGAAGTAACATAATTAAATTCAGGATTATTTGAGCTTTATATTACTTTATTCTTAGAATAAAGTAATATAAAGCTCTTTTACTTTAGTTTTAGAGCATCTAACTCTAAGCATAGAACAATAAAGTTCATACGAATGCAAATATTTTAAATCTCCAACAAATTTGACTATTTAGACCAGGTGTGTCCAATTTTTTGGCTTCCTTGGGCCACATTAGAAGAAAAAAATTGTCTCGGACCGCACATAAAATATAATCTAATTTTAATGATAGTTGTTAATCAAAGAAGATAATAAATAATGTATAATGTATGATATCAATCACGACAAATAAGCAAAAATGTCGTAGCATAATAATCTTTGACTTCCTTTCGTTCAGAATTTTTTTAAAAATCATTGAGGGGATCAAGAAGTTTTAATCACTGAAATAAGAAATGTAGACAGGTATTTAAATAATAAAAACTTCATTAAGTACATAAAAAATCTAAATGTTTTAAGCAAGTTTACTATTTTATGTTGGACCGCCCTGAACTTAGTGAACTTGTTAACGTTTTACTGTTAAATGCTGCAATTCGTAGGAATATTTACAGTTAAAAATATAGTTTTAAACGAACAATGAAGAATATGATGAATTTTTCTTACTTCTTTTTTAATAGTGCAATTTTGTTTTAACTTGTTTAATTTTATAAAACAATTTATATTTTCAAATTTTTACTATTTTTTGTATAATGATACAGTATTTGGAACGTTTCCTATCGCGAAAAGAATCTTAAAGAAAACTTTTGCGAAACGATCAATTTGAAAATACTAAAACAAACTGAGTTTGAAAAACTACAGCATATTTTTAAGCCAAAATTATGCTTTATATCTGTGCATTAATGTAAGAAGTCTAAATATACCTTTCTCTGATTAGAAAATATTGTAAATAAATATCTGGTTTATAAATATTAGGTAAATTAAGCCGCCTTATCTCATGAGAGATATACTGTATCTGGCTGCGACCATATATAGAACCCATCACAGGCTGGCCAACACCCATCATGGGATCAACAAGATGGCTGAAGAATGAGTTCAAAGAGCTGGGCCTGAACTCCTCCTGAAAAACTGGAGGTGTGAGACCCGGATTTGAACCCGGTCCAGGATGGTAAGCCATAGCTTTTACTATGCAGCCCTTCAGCCGTATAAATATTTAGAACCATTCAATATACAAGATGTTTCTTACCATCCGTACCACCCTGTTTTCTCGGAAACGCGATGAGATGGAAAGTAGGACAAAAAATTTTGATTATCAAAGTATATCCGAAGAATCAAATGGGCATGATAAAAATTTTGTCTCTCTATCGGAAGTAAGGACACAAGGGGGGTCAACTTTGAAATATTCAATGGAAACATTTGCCGATTTTGGCGTAGTTGGATAGATCTGTAAAAATAAACAACTTTTTTGTGAGATATCACAAAAAAGATGCCGCCGCATGTACCACCGATTGGGCTATACAAGCAATAAGAAGACGAAGAACCCGACAGAGGGCGTCTATACACTCCATGTGCACTCATAAAGGGCTGAAACAAGTCAGGAAATCCTTTACTTGAGTATGGCTCCGTGCCGAACTGTGATGGCGAAAGTCTTGTCGCATCTCTGGTTCGAGTAGTACCACGAGTACCTAATCTGCATAATACTGCTCTTTGGTGCTTCAGTAGTGATCCTCAGGGTATACATAAGTACATATTCATTTAACATTATATTTATTTATTTAGTAATGAATCAAAATAATATCTTGTTATATCGAACATTATTTTTCAAAGGATAAACGTTATTTGAAAAATTCTTTTCTCTACATGACTATCTTTTAGAATGCAATATAATTTTTCAGATGACTTTAATTTTTTATTAATTTAATTACATAAAAAAATACAAATGTAGCTAAAACTGAAGAAATAACAATTTATTTCCTTACATATTTCATCAGGAATATCTTATAAGTTATCTGAAAAATTCTCTTCTCTACATGACTATCTTTTAGAATGCAATATAATTTTTTCAGATGACTTTAATTTTTTATTAATTTAATTACATAAAAAATACAAATATAGCTAAAACTGAAGAAATAACAATTTATTTCCTTACATATTTCATCAGGAATATCTTATAAGCAGTTTTGAAAACAGTAAAATCTTGTTTTGTTATTTTTTACAAATCGCTTTAAGATGCAATGATTATTTTTAATGACAAAAAAAAATCTTTATAAAATTCAAATATTACAGATCTGATGATAGATAATTAATTGCTTATTTCCTCTATATATCCACTATTTTGGAATGATTAAAAATAGAAAATTAAAAACTTGTTTTCTTTGACATGATCTCTTTTTTTTTTAATATCATAAAAATATTTTAACCCTTTAAAGCTAACCAATCACCATCGAGTACATAAAGCGTCACGATGCGTCGCGTTACTAAGACGCGTCGCATTGCGTCGCTGTCCTATTTACTATAGGGTTAGTAAGAAGGCGAGCGACGCAATGCGACGCGTCTTGGCAATACAACGCGTCGTGGCACTTTGTATATTCGATGGTGATTGGTTAGCTTTAAAGAGTTATAACTCGAAAACGATGCCATTTAGACCATACGTTCATGTTTATTAACATTTTCGACTTATTTCGATACTCACTATCAGTACACAAAATTTTACGACAAAGTTTTTCTTCATACTGTATATTGAGTTGAAATTTGGCATTTAAAATTTACTAATTTATATTGCTCCACGAAGAAAAAGTTTGATATAGCACCTTGAAAAAATTCAATCTAAATTATTGTATTATATAAAAACTATCGGATATGTTCTACACTCACATGTATTTTAAATTCTATATTTAGGTATTGTTTTTCATATAATTTGTTTACGTGTATAAATTTTGACTTGAAATTATACAAGTTTAAATAATAATATTTGATCCGAAATCAACTTTAATTTCTGTCATTTAGTCCTTTAAAGCTGCCAATTACCATCGAGTACTCAAAGCGTCACGATGCGTCGCGTGACGTGTAGCATTGCGTCGCTCTCCTATTTACTATCGGGTTAATAAGAAAGCGAGCGACGCGTCGTGACGCTTTGTGTACTCGATAATGATTTAAAGGCTTTAAAGGGTCAGAAAATAAAAGTCAATTTTTCCATTTCATTCAATTGCTATATTCTATATTCTACAGAATATTTGCAATGATAAATTTATCTATTTAAGAATTATTTTTATATATTTATAAAATATCTTAAACATGATTTTTCACATTTTTAAAGATTTTAACTTTTGTGTCATTTCATGAAAATTAAGTTTCACAACGTAAAATGATACAGCAACATCAATTAGGACATAAAACATACCTGTAGGTTCATTATTATTATGGAAAATGTTTCATATTTACCAACGTTAACCGTTTTTCTTCTTTTACTTTATCTTATTTTCATCTATGTAGTTTATCATCATAAGTAAATATTGTTTAATATCTTCTTATTGGCAGGAAAAAATTATTTTTGCAATATCCAATAAACTTATATGGCTATTAATTTTAAGTCATTAGACTTTATGTTTTTATTTTAATTCACTAAAAATTCTTTTAACATATTAAATAATAATCATTTGGGATTTTTTATCAGTTATCTCTAATATCACAAGAATCAAATATCGAATTCCATCCAAATTTGGGAATTTTTTTCATTAGCCACACCATCTATTAAAATTATAAATTTTTTTTAGTATTTAAATTTATATTTTTTTTTTATTATTGTTTTATTTATTGTTTTTTTAAACAATAATAATTATAGCGCAATAAATAATCCAATAATAAATAAATTAAATTTTGAAAGTGTTTTTATTTATTATTGTATTATTTATTATGGCCGAAAACAGGTATTTTACCTGCCTTTGGATAATTTTTTTCCTAATCGAAATAATAAAAATATAAGTGATTATTTTGGGAATTTTTTTCCTTAGCCAGATCCATCTATAAAAATTTTTTATAATTTTTTTCACCTGTAAAAATTATTTTATTATTTAAATTTTTACTTTTTTATTATTGTTTTTTTTTATAACGATAAATAAAACAATACTTTTCACATTCAATTTTTATTTTGTATAATTAAAGCACTGGTGATAAATGGAAAACCAGAAGAAAAATGATTACTCCCACATTTCATTATCGTATTCTGGATGAGTTTATTCCAATATTTGATAAAAATGCTAAGCTGTTTATCAAGAACATGGAGGAACACCCGAAAGAGGAAAACTATTTGGATATCATTCCTTTAGTCAACTTGTGTACTTTGGATATCATTAGCGGTATAAGATTTTATTTTTAATAGATTTAATTATTTTTTTTCACAAAAATTATTTATTTGTTACAGAAACAGCGATGGGAGTTGAATTAAAATCTCAAAGCAAAAATAGAACTGATTATATCAACGCTTTACACGAGTAAGTATAGATAATTCTTTATATATATGTATCTAGCTCAATTCATTGCTTACTAAAAAGAGATATAGAATAAATCTGAAAAAATATGGACTTCATTGATATTTTGCTTCGTTTATGCTATCATCAGGGTCATCCGAACTCTTTCATCTACAACATTCTAATGCTTGCTATTAGCTAAAGTGGTTCTCATCAAAATAATATGATGACAGCACAAATCATGCCAAATATAAGTGAGACATAATGCTTCATTTTAATTGAAAGGGTTTGGATGGCATTGGGATGATGATATCAGATATCAAGAAAAATATGAGTAATCCATATTTTCCAAGTTTACTTTTTCAGTATTCGCTCGATATATGACATTTTTTGTGTACAATTCTTCATTATAATAAATTTATTTAAATAAATATCTGTTCATGGACTAAATTTTAAAAAAGGTATTTTTTGGAAACAATTTTAAGGATTATTACAGATTGCCCAAATTCCAAAAGCAATATTGTGTTGTAAATAAATAATATTCTGCAAACATTGTATTATGCATAAGAAAATTTATACATTTATCAATTTATCAATACTGCATATATAATATAACAGTAGCGTTATTATTAATTATGCAATTATACTATGCAGCATGGCATATCACTTTTTGTCTTAAGAAGTTTCCAGTTCTCAGTTAACAATTTACACAGAGAAATTCTAAATAATTATATATAAAATTTATAATTTCTTCTAAAAACAGATATTTATAAAGCAAAACAAGCATAATAATAAATTAGGAAATTAATTCATGAAAAATTGTTCATTATCTGAAATAATGAAGTACTTGACATATCTCTCTTAATGATATATATTGAGAGATCGATTGAACTACTTGTATTTTGGAAGACTTACAAATTTATTTTTATAAATTTTATTGCAGTATAATAACTTGGATATAGTTTTAATGTTAATGAGCATAAAATTAAATCTTATTATTTTTCAGATTTTCTGAAATTTTTATGATTAGAGCTACTAAACCATGGCTATACAATGATTTCATCTTCCAACAAACATCGGATGGGAAGCGATTAAAAAAAATTCTTCCAGTTCTTCACGATTTGACGTTAAACGTATGAAATTATTTTTATTTTACATATAAAATTATGTATTCCAACGTTTAAATTTATAATACATTCATTCAGAATGGACTAATATTGAAAATGTGACAATGCACATCATTTTTATCTTTCAACTACGAATCTGCGCGTAAAATAGAAGACAGCGGACCAGTTAAACATAACATATAAGGTGGAGTGGGGTAAGGGCGTAGTTGAGGGAAATGCATTATCGGGCTTTTTTTTATTATAAAATAAGCGAAATTTTGCTATTTAATATTGTAGTATTCTACTACAAGTTAATATCAACCTATCGACATAGATATTTCACGGATGAATAATGCGATTCCAGTATTTATAGCGACCTTTACAAAAGCTTCGCGTACGAACAGCGCACACATCTTCGACGGCATCTTAAAAGTGCAATAATTCTTAAGATAACTTCATATTAGGAGATATTTTGTAAGTATGAAGAATATTGATTAAAGTTTACATTAAATGAACAATATTTTTTGACATTTCAAAATTTTTTGAGAAAAACTAAAGTATGAAGAATATTGATTAAAGTCTATATTGAATAAACAATATTTTTTGACATTTCAAAATTTATTAAATTTATTGAGAAAAACTCTGGTAAGCTCTTGCCCCGTAAATATTGTTACCTGGGATATGTGCAGATTAGCACCTTGGGGTAATCGCGTATTAGGCTGCTCTGGCCTCATAACACTTTTAATTTTATTTTTTCGTGTTCCACATTTTAATTTGTTTATTAACTTCTTTTCCTAGCATATAACATGGGTCGCAGTGGCGATTATTCAAAAGAAATGAACGAAATGTGAACGTTGTCGACATGACGATTGACAAATGCAAAGATATCAATTAAAATTTTCGTTTAAACCATTTTATTTGATAAAATACATTTTTTCATATTTCACTATATCACCTCTCACATTTCACAAGGGGAGGATACAACCTCCGTCCCACCGATTTCGATCGACTTTAACATATAGATTGGAGGCCATCGAAAAGTAACTCGTGTAAAAAGGTTTAGGTCACTATGCTTTCGTTTTTAAAAACTCAAGATCAAATGTTATGATGCCGGATCACGCCGCTTATATACCGGAACCTAAAAAAGTGCACCCATTTCAATCAAATCGGCGGCGTAGTGGTTAAGGTGCTTTCCTGCGGAACTGAACGTTTAAGTTCAAATCTCCCTTACGTACGTTTTTTCAAGTGAATAAATTAAAATATAAGTAATAATAAAACTTCAGGTAAAATCAAATTTTCTTGTCATAGTTACGTTTGACAAAATCGTTTTTCAATTATTGTTCGATTTCTTTCTCGCTTTATCTCTCCCACTTTCACTCTTTAATTGTCGTAATTCACTATGCGTCGGATGATATCTAATTTGAGCCACTCATTTGCCAAATTGATTAACTCCACAAAACAAAAAGTAGGGAAATATGATAAAATAATATACATTGTTTTTAAAATTCCCTTTAAAATATAAATTTTCGAATAAACATTGTAGAATGTATTATTACAGGTGTAGCTTTTATCTGATGGCATATAAAATACAAAAGATAATATATCCTTGGAGTAATCGTTATTTTTATTACAATTTTTGTGTGACTGAGGAAGTTAATCGATTTGGCAAGTGAAAATAAAAAATAATAATAATACTATCAAATTCAATCTTCAAAATATTTTTAAAAATAAGTTAATGCAGTATATATTTCAAATGTTAAACAAAGTTTCATTGCTAGACAATGTCAGAGCACTGCGAGAACAAAGAGTTGAGGTTGATTCCTACTATCCGCTGCGGGTTCCTACAATCGCGGTAAGCTACACTCTCCTCAAGATTCTTAGTGCTGTTTCCATGATTCATTTCGTGTAAAACAAAATGGACACTAAGCCACGAAAGGGACTCGCTGTTTACGAAATAATGTTAACAGCTGCAGGAAATGACAAACTGAAACAAAATCGAGGAAGAGAAAATGTTGGATCGAAAATATTTATAAAAAGAAATACGAACAAAGTTTCTAGGCAATTTTGATTAAAGAGATGAGATTTAACGATAGAGAATCCTTCCATCTTGAGTCAGTCAAGGTTGTCAATAATTCAACGTCACAAAATGAGTGGATTTCATTGGTGGATATTACCTCGACGGATTTTACCGTTGCGGAAAAGTTGAATCCATCTAGGCCTGCGGTTTTCAATTTTTTTTTCACCGGGCCACAAACATTTGTTTGCTACATTAAGCGGGCCGCAACATGTTATATCAGCAGTAGCAACCGGTTGGTGTCACGTGAAAAAATTTTGTGAGTGCATCAGGAAGGACTTAGTAAATTAGAAAAATTTTAATTTTTCCAAATTAAAAAAAATTTTTAATATCAGAATTTTTATTTTTTATTTTAATTTTTTTTTTTGCATGTGGGAGAAGAATTCCGCGCTTTCATTAAATTCATGACTGTGCGTAATTAAAAAAAATTTTTTAATATCAGAATTTTTATTTTTTATTTTAATTTATTTTTTTGCATGTGGGATTCCGCGCTTTCATTAAATTCATGACTGTGAGTTCCGGGCCGCATGTAAAAGCTTGGCAGGCCGCAGGTTGAGAATGGCTGATTTAGTCACTGGACGGTAGCTGTTTTTACGTTGCGGTATGATATCAAAACTGTGCTACTTTCATCACAGTTTCTGTGCTACTTTCGTCACAGTTTGCAACTGTGCTACTTTCGTCGTATATTTTCCGCCGCAGATCCATGCTAGTTGGAACCAACCGTTAGTCGCAGTAGAGTCTCCATATTGTCCGCCTTATTTTTTTGTATTTAATCATATTTTACTTTGATTAATATAATAAATTATTTATCTTACAAACACGTTATTCTATTAATATCACATATAACAATAACATTATTTTAAATTTTTTATGAGAACATTGAACAACTTGCCGCTATTATATAATATGTACCATTGTATTAAAATTTTACTTAATTAAATTTTTTATTGTCGTATTCTAGATGACTAAAGAAAAACCTTGACGAAAACCAAAAAATTTAATGAATAAAAACTGATTAGCCAAGACTTTCCTGAAGGTGGTATCGCACCTTTCCTACACGTCTCTCAATTGATTCTTCCTATTTAGTAATTTTAAAAGATGTAAAAATATAATCCTAACTTCGAATGGTAAATTAAAAAAATTTCTTAAGCATAATAAGATACTTATAAACATTTGAATTGCATTATTGCTACGATTTACATTAGAATATGGAGTTAATAAAATTGGCTTCTGAAATAAATTTATTATTATTCAATGGCCAAAAAAATTTTGTCATTTAATGGTGTTAAGCCTAACTATTAAGAAAACTTATTTTGAATATAAATAGTTAAAAGTCAATCAAATATTTTGACATTAAAATTAAAAAAAATTCAAAAAGCGGAGTTAATCGATTTGGCTTGTGAACGGCTCATATATCCATTTGTGCTCGAAGCAACTCGTCGAAGTGTTACCATCCCATACGTACCAGGTAAGACAAAAAAATTTAATTTTACTTGAAGTTTTATTGTTAGCAATATTTTAATTTATTCACTTGAAAAAAGTACGTAAGCGAGACTCGGAATTTACGATGTACAGTTCTGAAGGCAAGCACCTTAACCATTACGCCGCTGCTTCGGTTGAAATAGTTGCAATTTTTTAGGTATATAAGCGGCGCGGTCTGACTTCATGACATTTGATCTCGATTTTTTTTTTAAAACGAAGGCATAATAACCTAAACTCTTTTACACGAGCCACTTTTCGATGGCCCCCAACCTGTATGTTAAAGCCGATCGAAATCGGTGGGACGGAGGTTGTCCTCCCCTTGTCAGAGTTCAATTCTTGTTTGTTTAACAAAGGTAACTCTAAAACGAAACAACCTATCTTAATGCGGTAAAAAGCATTTTACAGTAGATTTGTTCCTAATTCTATTCTTGCCAACTAGCGTGCATAAATAAATTTCAAAGCTTTTTAACTCTCACATACGCTTTTACCCCGTTTCGGGTTAAGTGCAGTGTAGCTGACATTTTGTACGATTTTGTAGCAAATTTAAAATTTTCAAGGATGAATTTTAAGGTAATAGCTGTGGAATGCGATTGTTAACGACCTGTAAAATATTTATAGGATTGGTTAAAATACTTGCGTTTAAAATCAACTTTGCAAAAACCGCCCTGCATTTACCTCACTCCACCTTATAAAATAATCAGAAAAACAAGATTAATTTGGCAACTAAAACAAAAATAGAAATTTTAATAACAAAATTCTACAGATCTTTCTTACTAATGTTTTTACTAACACTGTATAAGCAATAAAATTAAAAACAATTTTCTAATTTTATCAGCGAATTTAAAAATTTTTTTTCGTGTTCAAATAGATAAAAATCTAAAGGAGTTAAATTCATACAGTAAGACAAATGTTCCAATATTTTGATTTTACTTTTAAAATATATTTTTATAAAGTTATTGGTAGTAGGAGAATTTTTTCATAGTGAATAACAAATTATTCCTTTTATTTTAGATCTAAAGGATAGATCTATTTTTTATTTTATTTTATATGATTACAAATAAAGATTATTATTTTATTTTGTGTTTAAAATTCGTGCTTATATAACGCTAGTAAAAAAGCATTAGCTATCTAAAATTTATTTACATTCTATAAAAAATTCAAGATTTCTTTCGAATTTTCTTTCTTTCGAATTTTTCATTTTCTTTCGAATTTCAGTAATGGAAATTTTGTTTCCATTTCACTGATGTCTCGTAATTGTAAGGATAAACTTTTTAACTCCTAGGAACTAATCTAAAAATTCATTTACAGTATTTTTCAATAAAATATTTTATATGACGGAAAATGTGCATCTTTCTGCATTGTTATGCAGAAAGATTCATCAATTATAATATTTTCTAAATTTGTTCATTATAGATAAAAAAATGTTCATACTATTAATATTTCACACTCTTCATATCAATAATTATTCAATACTTATTCAAAATTATGAATATCGTAAATGAATTGATTAGTCGAAGAAATTCTTCGGTTTTCACACATTTCGAATCAAATTATTAAAAAAATAATAATAATAATTTGCTATACTATTGGTTAGTTTTGACGATTCAATGATTTTTTCATTAATTAATTAATTAATTTCTTTTTGTAAATTTTTAAAGTTTTAAAACCAGATAATTTTATATTCTAAAGATTTTGAAACAAAGAAAGGAAGAATTAAGAATGAAATACGAACCTATTACAGATTCATTAGAAATATATGCAAACAAGAGAAAAGAACCTCTTCTAGATACATTAATTAGATATCAATTCGAAAATAAGAATTTCAGCGACAAAGATATATGTGAAGAAGTGGATACTTTCATGTTCGAGGTAGGTTTTTAATGGTGCTTCATAATTTTCGAATTCAATTATTAAAAAATTTTTCATTAACTGTCTAATGAATTAACAATATTTTAGCATTCTTCATAAGTAGAACTGCAATTATTCATCAATTCTGATATGTATATTTTGAAACTGTATACTGTATTCTTTTTTATTTACAAAGAAATTCGCATATTTATTGTGATCCACTAGAGAATCGTGTACTAAAAATGATTAAAATTGATTTGCTATTATTGAGTAATACGCGAGTTGATTTTGATCATTTTCAGTACACATGATCGTAGTAGTCTCTAAAAATGTGAAAGAGAAGAACTGCATAAGGAATTTTCAAGAGTGTGTATTTATTTCTTGTCATAATATTTGTCTGTTGTTTGGAGTGCATGCTATTTTTTTTACTGATAATGAGGTGCACGAAACGTTGCCAGAGAAATCTATATCCGCTTGATTTATTTAATTTATGATATTCTAGTTTTATGATAAATAATAATATTCATTTATTGAATATTTTATATGATTTGCCATAATTATGCAATTTTGATTTTCATTTATTATTCATTAAGTTAATCATTATAAGCCTATTTTCCGAAGGAAAAGTATATTGTCAATCTATTCCCATTTATAACTTTTGAACTAATTAGTATATTTTCATGAAATTTAATGGTGATGTTTTGCCATTAAAGATGTCTTCGGTATCATCATTTGATGTTTTAATTATCACCTTTTAAAAATTATGGAGTTAAAACATCTTGGATATTCTTGTAATATAACCTGAATTACTTATCGAATTTTTTTATTTATTTACGCATTGCATCGTGATCCGAAAGTGTTTCCCAACCCAGAAGTGTTTGATCCAGATAGGTTTCTTCCAGAAAACTGTATTGGAAGACATCCTTATGCATTCATTCCTTTTTCTGCTGGATCGCGTAACTGTATTGGTACGTTTTAAAAAATTCATGAACATTTTTTAACATTTTATAATTAAAAAAAAAGTTATGTTCATGAAAATTAGTAGAATAGTCAAATCGTTGTTGATACATGAATTAATTCATTTAGAATGTCATTCTTCATGTTCAATCTTCTGAGGTTTCCCTATATTAATTATAGAATTATTTAATGGATTTAACAACTATGGGCTATGTCAGATAATTTTGATGACTATATTTTAATTTCCTATCTGTAATCATCCCAAAAAAAGTATATGCTCGGAAAATAAGTATATAATAATAATTTTTTTTTTCGAAACTACTAGTACTTATTTTATGAATAGGTACTTTGCTTTTTTGTACTTGCTCTTGAAATTTTATTGTGTGTACATACTTCATAAAGGCACAGTAGTTTTAAATTTTTTTCTTATTTTTAATTTTATTAATTGTACAAAATTAGAACTTTATATTTCAGGGTCATGATACAACATCTATGGGTCTAAGTTGGATTCTGTACCATTTAGGACTCTATCCAAATATACAACAGAAAATTTATGAAGAAGTGAAAGGAATACTTGGCAACGATAAAGAAAAACCCATAACTGCAGAAGATGTCAGAGAAATGAAATATTTGGAGTGTGTTTTAAAGGTTATATAAATTTTATTTTATTTTATAACAGATCTGTAAAATACTTAACTATAATCCATGTGATATATTGTACTATAATACAGTTGTTTATAGATTATAGTACGATATATCACATGATAATTATGATGTACTGTAATGTAACCTGAATTTTTATAAATTATGAAGATGCATTTAATGCAAATAAATGAAACAATAAAGTTTAATGTTTTTAAAACAAAATTCGGTTAACTGAATTATGAAAGAATGTCAAGTAAAACCAAGCTTGCTTACTACTGTTATTTTTTCCCAAACTGATATAATTTCAAAAAGAAATCGTACCTGTAATCCTTGATAACTGAGATGTAGAAATATTTGTCACAGAATATGAAATTTCTATTCCTTCAGAGACCTTTTCTAAAAAAGAACGAAAAAGAAGGTACTTGTTTTCTATGAGAGGAGAGACTATTCAAGAAGGAATATTCAGATGCATTTCCATCCTAACGAAAAGTTCTTGCAATATAGTTAATATTTCCAGGATTTAATGAATACATTTAGAAAAACTACAGAATTTTCAATACATTCTGTTTAAATGTATAGTAATTTTAATCATTGAAAAATATTGTATTCAGAATTTTCTATAACATTTAAACATTACAAATATAGTAAATGTTTTGATTTTATATCATAGAATTGTTGGCCTATGATTTATAATTTTAGCATTTTTCATTTTTATGTAAAAGTATCACTTTTGTAGGAATCTCTGCGGTTGTCTCCATCAGTTCCAATAGTAGCAAGATCGTGTACAGAAGAAATCAAAATCAGTGGGTATTCTAATTTGTAAAAATTTTTTTAACGTGTATCAGACAATTATTTACACATTGTTTAATTTGTAGAAGGATATACTGTTCCTCGAGGTTGTACTCTTTTTTTATTTATTTACGCATTGCATCGTGATCCGAAAGTGTTTCCCAACCCAGAAGTGTTTGATCCAGATAGGTTTCTTCCAGAAAACTGTATTGGAAGACATCCTTATGCATTCATTCCTTTTTCTGCTGGATCGCGTAACTGTATTGGTACGTTTTAAAAAATTCATGAACATTTTTTAACATTTTATAATTAAAAAAAAAGCCTAAATCATATTTTTCCAGGTCAAAAATACGCCTTGATGGAACTAAAAGTAATCGTGAGTCGAGTAATCATGAACTTTGAGATTGAATCAATAGATCCTCCTGACAAAATTCCTTTCAATTTTTTGATCGTTCTTAAACCAACTAAAGGCTTTAGGATAAGATTAAGAAAGAGAAAATGATCTTTAAATTTTTATACTGTTTTGAAAATTTTACATTTATATTTTTTTAAATAAATTAACAAATTTTATATTGAATTAACCTTTGAATAATAAATTTATCAAATCATATTGTTTACATAACCATAAATATTATATAAGTAAATCTAGTCACGAATCTGTATAGCTTGTATTAGTTTAAATTCAATGGTAATAAAATTAATAGCGTTAAAAATAATATTATAGGAATGTAATTTCAATTGTATTTCACTACATTAGAATTATGCTACTTAATACTTGATTATTGAAAAATTAAGTTATTCCACAAAATAATACCTTATGTTCACCATCTTGTCAAAAAGTAATGCTCGATGACATTAAGAAGTAATACAGTATTTAATTATATTATTTTTTAAATGTATAATTACTGTATTTATAAATGATAATAAAAGTAATCATATAATATAATTACTGTATTAATTCGATATAATAATACCTTATGTAGGCTGTATTACCAATGTACAAATAATTTGTTACTAGCAAATTATAGAAGAATATTATTTGATATTTTATAATAAAAATATCAAATAATATTATTTGATATATTATAATTATGTATATTTTATAATTATATACATAATTAATACATAATTATAATCACATATAGAAAATGAAACATGTTAATTTTTTTATAAATCTATTGTTAACTTAATAAGATTTAAAATTTATTTCATGAACAGTTTAAAAAAGTATAAAACATTTACAAACTGTCCATTGAATAAATATATTATATATTTTTCTTTAATCATCTTTAAAAGCTAGTTCTGTATAATATTAGTGTTTTCAATCTTGGGATCGCAGATAATTTTGGAAAATCATTGATTAAGCGAATTTTATTCCCAGAATATCAGGATTCTGAAATTATTTTATGATATTTATCACAGTATAAATAATTTCCACCTTCGTTTATTTTGTTACTGGAATAAATATAGTTTAAATTAAAATACTTGATACTACAATTTTTTAAGTTTCTTATTAATAAATAATTTTCTTATATTTATTAAATTATGTGATGTAGAGAGATCAAATAAATTTGATCGAGAATATGAAGATCGGTAAGCATCTCCATGAACGTAGTGATCCTGGATAATTTTTCTTACTTTTTATAATTAATAGCGTAATTATTTATACAAATAAAATTAAACAATCATTTTTCAGAAAGAACTAAAATCGCCTACTTTCCAAATATGTCATTTATTTATCATTTGGAATCCATTAGTATATATTTAACGTTTTAAATTTTAACGTTAATTAAACAGCATAGATGTCGCGATAACGTCATTTTATCTCGGTTATGACATCATTATAGAGTCATAATTTATTGGTGTTTTGTTACATCATGATGGTATGACGTAATATGTTATCCTAATACATTCATGTTTATCCAGTATTTATCCTACATTGCTAATACAGTCGCCATCTATTAGCTATAATATAAACTAAAATTATGATAAAAAATGAAATTCTATTCTGTAGAATTAAACCATCCTATATGATTAAAGAATGCCTCATCGATGTTTCTTTTAATAGTAGAATATAATAATCTAATTAGTTCAAAAATTATTAATGGAGGGCAGACAACAGTCATTAACGCGATCTTATGTTACCATTTCCTTTAGAAATTAGGCTAAAAATATGAATAAACAATGAAAATTTGAATTCATTTGAAACAATGAAAAATATGATACAACTACAGGTCTGATAAGTGAAAGTATTTTTATTATTTATTGAATAATAAGTGAAAAGTTTTTCAAATAAGTTAATTTATTAAATCTATTTTAATTTATCTTATCTTAATATCTTAATTTATCTTAATTTATTAAATATATATTTATCTAATTTTTCTTACTATTAATTTTTATACGATTGATTTAATATTCGCTTAAAATAATGAAAATTAATATTTAAGAATTGTTTGGCAATAATTGAACCACAGACATTTATTAGTAAGATTTGATTAACAAATAATTTTTACATAAAATCTAAAACTTAACAATAGTTATCCGATAAAAAGTTCATTGTTTTTCCAAGTGTACAAACATTTTTATTTTAATGACTATTTCATGAATATAGATTATATTTTGCATACATTCTTTTTATTTTTTCTTATCATGACATATTTTTTGGTCTCGTTCCAATTCTACATGAGAATTGGAACAACCTTGTCTAGACAACTTTTATCATTAGCTAATTTAATGTATTATATAAGAGAAAAATAAATATTTTCCTAAACTATCTGATTGGAAATATTTACATGAAAATTTTAGTTTTCTTTTTAATGAGTAAAAGAATGTGAAGAAAGTCAAACTGCAAAATATTGGAATTCTCAATATTAAATCACTAAATAAATTTTTTGTTATCGTCGTTGTTGTGCGTTTAATTGTGTTTAAGGACCAAACAGACTGAGTTGCGTCAGAGGTGGTTAAAAATTTAAAAAGGATACATACAATAACTTTTTAAGAATTTCGAGGTTACAATCAATCTATTTTTTATCGAAAATTCAATTGAATGTTATAAATATAATCTAATATCTCAATTTTTTCAAATTATTGAAGGTGTAAATAGTTTTCACTATCTTAACTTAATATAACTTAATCTAGTCTTGTCTTATCTAAACTTATACTAATTTTAATCTAATCTGTATAAATTAATGAAACTAAATTTGAGCAAGTTCACGATTTTAATGTTTTGTAGGAAAAAATGTTTTCTAACTTTTACATCATATTACTGTTTAGTAATTTGGAAAGGATCACGATACAGAAGAGTGACATAAAAACTACAAGAATTTTTAATATAAAATATATAATCTGTAGAATAAAAGATTCTTCATGCAAATTTATAGTTAATTTAGATCATATTGTAATTAATATTCTACACAAATTTGTTTTATTAATTTTGATAATTAAATTTATTCTATGCATCTGATGATAGTCCATCTGCATATACTATATCACAGATTTTGCCTTATAACTTTATTCATTTACAAATAATTCAAATATTTCAAGTATTATATAAATACTGATAGCATATGCTATATCATATACTGATATAAATCATTTAATAGCGAAAATTAAAGTATAATTTTATTATATTTACAGGTATTGTCAATACCTGTAAATATAATACTATTGTTATTTTTATTTTATATAAAAGATTTTATTATAATTAACTTTTAACTTTTTTATACGGTAGTTTCTATTATATCTATTTAAGATAAATAAATATAGGTCAAATTATTCAAACTTAGGTTATCCTTGAAAATGATTGCGACATATCAACTTGAGTTTATTTCCTGCAGCAGTGAACATCTATAGTTTTCGCTTGTCCGTTTTCATTCGAATCTACGATGACTATTTGGATTTGGATAGCTCTTATTTTGATCATCATCATCCTTTCACTGCATAAACTATTTAAAATAAATAAATTTAGAAGAAGGTTATTTAAACTTCCAGGACCAAAGATTCATAATTTTTTGGCCGGTAATATGCCTATTTTGGTTGGAAGAAAAAATGAAATTGGTTTCCATGTAGGTAAGCCTAAGATTTAGTATATTTATACTTTAACCAGCAAACACGCAGCCTGAATTTCCCGGACAATCTGTTGTATTTTGTAAAAGTTTAGATGTAACTGCGATGTAATTATTTTTTAATTTTTCACCTTCCCTTCTAAGGCGTAGTAAAACTTTTTCTCTTTTTCTATAAAGAAATTATGAATCTATAAGTTATCTTATTCGGTCCTAAATAAGAAGTGCTTCATTTCTCCTTGATAAAATGCGACTCAGTCTATCATCAATCAATATAATTTCTCTTCTTTGAGAAAATTTTCATTCCTCTGTTTCATTTTGACGTTCTCTTGCAGAACCAACGTGACGTCATCAACTACATTTGTTATGGATATCATTGCTTCGTTTTATTTAAATTATTCAATAATTTCGAAATTATTTTTAATATAAACAATTAATTTGTATATCACGAGGTGAACTTGCGCAAGTCCTTGAGTAACTATGCAGAATTTGAGTCAACCAAGAGCATACATATTAACAAATGTTCGATTGATGCTATTGATGACGTCAGAATTTCAAAATTTCATAACTTTCTGGAGGGATCTGAGTTTAGTCTCTATTTCCATACAAGATTTCAAGTTCGTAGCATGTCTGGAACTGCCCAAACAATTCATGGGCACACAAATATACAGTATATAGATAGTCCATTATTTTATAGTTTATAGCATAGATATAGTTTAGAAAAAGGACGGAATGACTGTGTGAAAACGCTTCGGCTTTCTACTCGGAAAGACACAGTTCGAATCTCAGATCCCACAGTTTGAAAATATTTATCATGGGTTCCGGGCCCGGCAGTAGACCCACGTCCTCCACAATCCGCTGACTCCTCTGCAGCGGTAAGCAGCCTGTGGAAGTGCTTGTTCGCCCGTCCATTTAATACTTTTACATACATGAAGTGGCATCATCTATTGACCAAAAAAAAACTAGAAACTTGTTTTTTAATTTTATATTCACAACAATAAGAGGAAAACCACTTATAATTTTCTTCTGCTTTATATTCTAATACAATTATATTATGCATAAATTTTGAAAATACTTTATTGAATTCAATATTTAAAAAAAAATTTATTCGATTAAAAATTCATTATATATAATTTTTATCGAATTCATATATTGAAATTTTATTTTCTAGTGAAATTTATCTATAAATTATCAATTAAAACTTCAAATAAAGCCGAAGACGAGATATAATCCGAGTAATGTTTTTGATCATATAAGTTGACAGTGGGTAAAAAAATGGCTAAAAAAAGAGACGATGTAATCTCTGTAGCAGTAAGAATCAACTATAACGCTAGGGATAAAAAGTTTCTAAGATATTATAATAAAACATTATAGTTCTTTTAGAATTGATGAAAATTAAAACAAAATCACTTGTTGTTCTAACTTGCTGTTATTATTAGACTAATTATTGCACCAGTTGCATTTTCGTCATATTAGAATCAATATATTGATACTGTATATTTTATAGTACTGTACTGTATTTTCATCGACTTTATCTCGTTATACGAGCCCATAATTATGAAAGTGATCTAAGTCATATATTTTTTGATTTAAAATATTTTGATTTTTGGGGTTATAAAATTTTTTTTAAGATCATAAAAATTTTCCTATCATCATAAAAACAAAAAGCAAATGTTTTTGCACTTGCAAAGTAAATTTTGTTTTGTAATCGAAAATTTTACTAATAAAACAAACTTTTGTTTTCACAAGCTATCTAAATAACTTAGACCACTTTCATAATTATGGGCTTATATTTTATACGGAATAAAAAACTGGTGAAACTTAAGGTTTGCTTTTTTTTAAATTTAATAAAATTTATACACAAAAAATGCCATCTTGTTTTCTTTAAATCAGGGGTTGCCAAACTTTATATCTCAACGACCCCTTTGATGATGCAATAAAATCCGGAGACTACCAGTGAAAGTTTTAATATTAAATATTTTTTAAATCTATTTTATGAAAGTTTTTTGAATAGTAATAATTACCGTAATGTATAATAAACTGTATTTTAAAAAACATTTATAATTAATCAAGCAACAGGACATTTTTATACTGATTTAAAATTTAATTTTAATGTGAAGAGTGTGTTTGATGTTTTTAACGATAATTATCGGGGAAATTTTAATTATTATTTTCTATTGAATATTAAAATCTCTAAAACCTCCTAAAGACTTATTTTTCACCGGCTCCCTGACGGTCCTTTAACTCTCATCGACCCCTTGAGAGTCGGTATCGACCACTTTGGCAACCACTGCTTTAAATGCATTGTGAAAATTTCATATTGTTATGTTAATTTTTTAAATTAAATTTGGCCCTCCTAACGTTTTTAAAGCGGATAAGTTAAATGATTAACCTGTTTCTATTATATACTGTATATATTAAGTGAAATAATGCATAAATCAATATAAATCTTCATTTTCATTGCAATGTTAGATAATTCTATAATTCTAATCTCTGCTATGTTGCGATATTATTAAGAAAGTAAAGTCGAAAATTTTCCCTTGACCAGCAGCATAATCTTTCACTAGCCTGCCAGTAATATTAATGATACCAAGAGTGTCTAAAGGTGCGTGTCCATCTGAAAGTCTAGCTCTAGCTCTAGTAAACTCTCGAAAGTAACTCTTAGGACTTTGTCTATTTCAGAGTACTTTCTCGAGATTTTTAGTTTCGCGAGGATCTTGAGAATATGTCCTTGGAGAGTATTCTCAAAACCGCGTCCACTTTGCGATAGTCAACTTCTGATAGTAGTGACTTCGTGTCGTCGTACAAACGAAAAAAGTTGGAGGCGTCTATAGTAGCTGAGGTTATTTTAAAAAGAAGAAAACTAATATACAAAAAAACCTATTGGATCAAACCGCGGATTGACGCAGGGATACATTCGATGCCGGATCTGTTCTAATTAGAGAACTCGGTCGGCCGGATTGGCAGCGTGGAAACGCTTCAGCTTTCCACTCTGGAGGACCCGGGTTCGAATCTCGGGTCCCACCCCTTGGCTTTCCACTCTGAGGACCCGGGTTCGAATCTCGGGTCCCACCCCTTGAAAATATTTATCGTGGGGTCCGGGCCCAGCCTGTCAATCCCCGTCCTCCACAATCCGGCTGACCCAGTACCCGGGTTCGAGTCTCGGGTCCCACCCCTTGAAAATATTTATCATGGGACCCGGGTTCGATCTCGGGTCCCACCCCTTGAAAATATTTATCATGGGGGCGGGTTCGAATCCCGGGTCCCACCCCTTGAAAATATTTATCATGGGGTTGGGTTCGAATCTCGGGTCCCACCCCTTGAAAATATTTATCATGGGGTCGGGTTCGAATCTCGGGTCCCACTCCTTGAAAATATTTATCATGGGGTCCAGGTTCGAATCTTGGGTCCCACCCCTTGAAAATATTTATCATGGGGTCCGGGCCCAGCCCGTCGATCCCCTATCTCCACAATCCGACTGACCCTTCCGCAGGGGTGGGCAGCCTTTGGACCGGGTCCCACCCCTTGAAAATATTTATCATAGGGTCCGGGCCCGGCCCATTGATCCCCGTCCTCCACAATCCGGCTGACCCCTCCGCAGAGGTGGGCCTGGTCCCACCCCTTGAAAATATTTATCATGGGGTCCGGGCCCGGCCCGTCCCACCCCTTGAAAATATTTATCATGGAGTCCGGGCCCGGCCCGTCGTCGTCATTCACAATCCGGCTGACCCCTTCGCAGGGATGGGAAGCCTGTGGAAGGGCTTGTTTCGTGGAAAGTGGCGTAATCTGTTCACAAAAAAAATTAGAGAACTCGAAATTGAATACGCTCAACAATTTAGATATTTCTGCCTACTTACAAGTTGTGAAGCAGAATATATTGTTGAAGCCGTTGGACTGGCTATCAGCCAGTGACGGAACTACAATGCGGGGAGCTCAGAATTATAAGGGGCCTAAATCCTCCTTATATGTATTTTCTTTACTTTTTTAGATTAACAATATAATACAATAAAAATTAAATGCATCATGAAAAGAGTGAAACATTGCAGTTGTTGTGGATCATTATTTTCTCCTTCTAAATATTGTTTATTGGTTTCTCCATCTAAGTTATTGTTTATGACAGTTATGAAATTCCATTCAGTCTCCCATCTAAAAAGGTCATTCAAAAATTAACTAAACTTTTCCTGGTTGATTTTGTTAGTTTCTACAGTTTAAGTGAAGATGTTATTTAAGTTAATTATTAAAACATTATATATTTGATAATTCTTAATTCTACATTGCACATTATATTTAATTAATTTTTAAAATAGTTTCTACTATTTATGTTTATAGGTTCTTACAGTTACGCGACTTTCATCTTTATTAATATACAGGGTTTGTCCTGAAAGTAACTAGATTGATACTGGCAAAGACAATTTATTACAGACAACATCAATTACATTTACAAATCGTCAAAGTAGGACCGTCGTGAAGTCACACAGCGCTGCAATTCCTGGGGGCGTACGAGCAATGGAAAGAACGTTGGCAGCGCTGTATGACTTCACGAGGGTCCTACTTTGACGATTTTTAAATGTAAGTGATGTCTGTAATAAATTGTCTTTGCCAGTATCAATCCAATTACTTTCAGAACAAAACCTGTATTAACATATTAATATAATTATATTATTACATTTAACAATAATATATAATATACAAACATTCATAAGTTGATTATAATGTCATAAATACCTAACAATGGAACAAACGATAAAATATTTATTCCATTGTTAGATATTTTAAGTGGTTTCATAGTGAAACCACTGAACTTTGGTGACAAAGTTCTATTAGAGTCTGTTATGAAATTCTGCTAAACAGCTCTTTTTATTACGCAAAGGTCCACGCTGCATGTTTTATACACTGATCTTAGGCGATGGGATTCCTTAGCTGTTTGCTAAATGAGATATATTTCCTTATGGCCATCAATATATTGCTGGCAAGAAATTTTTTCATTTCTTCCACATGAGTTGCTTTGAAATCTATGGAGCCTCCGAGCTTTTGGATAGCTTACAAAATTTAGTCTGATAAACTAGGCATTTTATAAAGTCATTTCCAAATAAGCAGCAAATATTTCTAAAGGGCTTATTTTTTCAAAAGGAATATTTGGGCTAGATTCCTGTAAAAATTCTATTGTTGCATGTGAAAAATCTGTTTTCTGGATTCTATATAGTTATCATCATTACTGTTATTATTATTATTGACGCATTCAGCTTTACTTACCTTACACTCCCTTGTATCCCACATAAATTTTCATCATTATAACTTATAAGATGCACTAGAGTTTCTGGTACAATTTATTCGTTGGATTCGCTATCAATGTTCGGAATATCTAATTCAGAACCACTTAGAATTCATCAAGGGTCTCATTAAGTATTTTTATGTTGAGTTTTCCGCTTCTAAATCCCTTTTATGAATATCTAGCAGCCATATCAATCCTCTATTAAGAGGAAAAAATGCATTGAAAAATTTTCCGAATGCATCGTTTATTTTGAATTATTAAAGCAGTATAGATAGAGCAATTACAATGTATGCCATCAAAATTATTTTTAATATAAAAATACTTTGTTATAAAAATCTATCAAACAATTCAATAGTTATTATAGGGAAACCCTAGAAGTTTGAATTCTACCATTTTCAAACGGATTAATTTACAAGATTAGTTATTTTTATTTTAAATTCGACTTTATTAGCGTAACCAAATTGCTGAATTTTATAAAAAAAAAGATGATAGATTTTCTAATGATGGTTTCAAGTAATTAAATGTTTTGCTAAATTTAATCAAAATTTAGTAAATAATTCCACGATATATAGCAGTATTAAGAGATAAAGCGGAATGGAGTAAGTGCAGAACGGTTTTTGCAAAGTTGGACTTTAAGTACTTTTTAAATATTTCAACCTATCGTATAAATATTTAACAAGGTCAGTAACAATTGTATAGCGCAGCTATTACCGTTTAATTCATCCTTGAAAATTTTAAATTTGCTACAAAATTGTACAAAATGTCAGCTATTCTGCACTTATCCCGAATCGGGGAAAGAGCGTACGTGCAAGTTAAAAATGCTTTGAAATGTATTTACACAAGCTAATTAGAAAGAGCAGAATTAGGAACAAATATGCTATAAAATGCTTTTTACCGCATTAAGATAGGTTGTTTCGTTTTAGAGTTATCCTTTGTTAAAGAAACAAGGATTAATCTCTGAAGTGGAGAGATGGTATAATGGAAATAAAACAAAAATATAAAGTGATGTAAGTACACAAATTACTTAATAACAATTTGTATACTTATATCACTTTATATTTTTGTTTTATTTCACTATACTTTCTCTCACGTCATTTACTTTATATCACTTTTTATTATTTTTTTTCAAAGTAACAAAGCACACATTTTGTTATTTAATATGGCAAGATGTTTTTATCAAATAAAAAATGGTTTATACTAAAATTTTAATTGTTATCTTTACATTTATCAATCATCATATCGACAACGTTCACATTCCATTCATTTCTTTTGAATAATCGCACCTGTTGGTTTTTCTGACGTAGTTGCGAACCATGTTACAAGCAAGAAATAAAAGTTAATAAACAAATTAAAATGTAGAACACGAAACAATAAAACTGAACGTGTTATGTGGCAAGAAAAGCCTAATACACGATTTCCCCAAGGGGATGATCTGCATTTGCCTCAGGTAACAATATTTACGGGGCAAGAGCGTACCAGAGTTTTTCTCAAAAAATTTTGAAATTTCAAAAAAGTATTGTTTATTTCATGTAAACTTTAATCAATATTCTTCATACTTATAAAAAAAAACTTCCCCTAATATGAAGTTATCTTAAGAATTATTGCACTTTTAAGATGCCGTGAAAGTTGTGCGTGCTGTTCGGACGCGACGCTTTTGTAAAGGTCGATGTAAATACTGGAATAGCATCAGTTATCGAGCGATATCTATGTCGATAGGCTGATATTAACTTGTAGTAGAATACTACAATATCAAGTAGCAAAATTTCGCTTATCTTATGATAAAAAAAGCGCATTAATGCATTTGCCCCAACTACGCAGTTCCCTCACTCCGCCTTAATCTCAGAAATTTGAATATCTTTAATTTCTTAATGATTAATGTTAAAGAGTTAATTGATACTAATTTGAAATTATATTTGATTGCAAAACATCATTGCAAAATTTCATAAAAAATCTAGTAATTACTGTAGTTCAAAAATTATTAATAGAAGGATATCGTTAGGCTAACAACATGGTCATCTTAATTATATAAGCCTCATTTTCATTTGAAATGCAGTCTAAAAGGAAGATAAAATTTCTATAAATTCATATTTTTTTTTCTTAATAAAGTTTTACATCTGAAATTTTCATATTTTGTTTATTCCTAATTTCAAGATCTATTTAAAAATCTGCCCTAAAATTAAATTTTTAAACTAAAATGCTTGAATATTTTCAATGAAAATCGCTAGTGCAAAAATCATTATTGTAATCAATAATTTGAATTAATCAAATTTCATAAAATAATTTTTTTTTTTCATATTTTAAGCCCCCTTTCTAATCAGGCAAATTACTAAGGGGGCGGGGCCAGTTCCAACCACGGGCTGCACCCACACCCGTGGAGGGGGGCCGGATGGTGAAGGACGGGGATCACCGAGCCGGGCCCAGTTCCCCGAAAATATCAGGGACCAGATCCAGGTCCTCCTGCGTGGCACGCCGACAACGTTACCACTCAGCCATCCTGCCGCCGTAAAATAATTAATTAAGTATTGATGCAATGAACTCATAAATAGTAATTAAATGAAAATTATGTAAAATATCAGAATATATGCACATTATCTCTTCTGCAGTATGTTGTTTAAATGAATTTTCCTTTTGAATCTGGATGACATGAAACATATAATAATTGTAAATACGAAAACAGCATTTTATGAATCTTTGTATTCATAAGCATGATGCTGAGCGGATAATAGAAATTTTAATCAGGATCACTAAGGTTTTTTGCAAACAATTTAAGATGCTATAATTTAAAAATAAGTTTTAATTTGATATGAACTGATAATTTTCTACCCCTACATTATAGTTTATTTTATTCAGTATATATTAAATTTAGCATATTAATTTATCATTCAATTATTTTCCAGCCTTCACGGAATCGTTAATAGGCTTGACAACTCTATATCGTGACGAAGGAATTTTCCTCATGTGGTTATCGGTTGATCCACGTGTAGTTCTTTATTCTGCCGAAACTATCGAAGTTAGTACATGTTTAATAAAAATAATAGATTATAATGATGAAATTTCTTCAAAGATTTAACATAAAGTTATTTTGTTGTCAAAATTCAATTAGAGAAATCATAAATTTAAAATATATATTACTTGATTATTTTATTTCTTACGAATTTTCAGTTATTAGTCAACTGTCTCAATACATCCTAATTAAGTCAATTGATGAAGTGATATACGTGGATTGATGAATTAAACTTAGATTTATTTAAAAATGGAAAAATGATAATAAATAAGAGTCTATCCAGGCTAGAAAGTACGCAATACACTTATTAAAAAATCGAGTTCTAAAATATTAAATATACAATATATTTTTTAGTACTGTTGAACTATGTTTTATTATATTATTCAATATATAAATAAATACAGTCGAAGCCGGTTATTATGGAGTCGGATATAAGGGAAATTCGGATATAAGGGACAAATGCGTCCAGTCTCGGTGAAAAACCTATGTTTTGTGTGTATTTTTCGTCGGATATAGTGGATTCGGATATATTGGAAAGATTATTATCTGACTTGAGCCAAGATTTGCCAAGAGGGCCCGTGGCTACGTAGATAGCCCGCCTGGGAGTGCTAGTTTCTGCCTAGTCCAGTAAGTTTACATAGCGATCATTACTTAAACTTCCCGAAATGGAATTCCGCCATAGGTCACTGTGGTCTAACTGGTTAAGGCATTGGGGCGTTAACCCGAAGATCCCGGTTCGATTCCGGTGTGGTGGCGAAATTTTATTTCGGGATAATAAATTTGAAAATTATTATTTGATCATTAATTACTAGATGGCACCACCTTCGTTCTAAATTCAAAATTAATTAATTATTAATTCAATAGATGATGGCACCATAGCTTTGATTGAAAAATTAATCGTTGTAAAGAATGTAATTTAAACTTTATCCACCAGGAGAAGTTTGGCTTGTTCGTTTGGTTAATTCAAAATAACAAATAGATAATTTTTCGAATAATTGAATATTGCCTAATAAAAGATAACATTATTTGAAGATAATCTGGCTTTCAAATAATTTATTTGCAAATAACATATATTTATTTAAATAATTTTTTTTTTGAAATAAAAATTCAAATACTTTTCCAAATAAAATTTTAAATAATTCATATCTTTATGAAATATTTATTGGTGTGGACTATGCAATATTTTATCACCATAACTGCTGCATATTATATTATAATGAGAACACTGTACAGCGCAGATGTACAATGATAATATCCACTTTTTATTTTGCAATTGTGCATCATTAGCATACATTATAAGCCTATTGTACAGTTCGTTCCAGAAAGGTAATCACCTGAGTGGAAGATGTTCAGCTTCCTTACAATACTTACAAACCAATGAGATTAATCGGTTCAGGTGTGAATTCGAGTTTGCAGAGCTTTGGACGATTCCGTTTATTTTTTCTAAGCAACAGGGTTAGGTAGACTTAATGACAGGTGTTCAATCATTTTTTCTGAAAATTGATTTTGAGCATTTATAAGGAAAGTTTCAATTTATTATTTACAAATTAATCTATGTTATTATTAATTTAGGCAAAATGCAGCATTATATAGTCATAACTAAACGAGTCTTAAGCGATAAGTTGTTAAAGCATCAAGCAAAGCACCGGCAATAACATAATGGCAACTACACGAAGTATTTTTTTTATTATTTTATTTGAAAATGCATTAAGATATTTTATTTGAAAATGTATACTTCTTTCTGCATTTGTAATAAAATTAAAAACTATTCCAAAACAATCCCATTGATAAACTGTTTAATATCCGTTAATTGACCAAACGATATTTATTTCGTTTCCATGACAACTTAATCATCGGTTTTTTAAAAATAAAATATAAAAATTGAACGTGAGTGTCAAAATGAATTTTGTCTTATTATATCTGTTTTTGTTTTCTAATAATTTTTCTAATAAGAGTTTATATTTGTGTTGGATAGTCAAATTTATTGTTTATGTTCTACTATGTCTTTCTGAAAGTTCGGTATAAAGACAAAGTATAACAGATTTCAATTGTTACCTATTTACATATTATGTTTTATTTATTTTAGTAAAGATATAACTATCTTTCACTTTGTATTTTTATTGTTTTCACCCAACTTGTAAAACAGTTGGACTTGATTTGTAAAGATATAAATGCTAATCTCGATTTCTACAAAATTTCATTTTAAAGAATCATTTCTTATGAAATACTTTATTAATAATATCATTAAATGCTTATTTAACTAGTCATATATAAATATGCATTTGCTTCAGATTTACCAAAATAATTCTCTTTTGAATATATATTTATAAACCTAGGTATTATAATTCATAAAACATCGCTGTCATTCTCAATATTAGACCCTCCAAGTGTCAAGTGATTTGCGGGACAGTCCCGCATTTCTGAAGCAATCCTGCTGTCCTGCCCGCGATAGCCAAATGTCACGCTTTTAGGCCATTTTTTTATTTTGCTGTTGTCGATAAATCTGATAAATATTTATTAAACATTATACTTATACTGTTTAATATTGATGTTGATAATCATCATACTCACCAGTTAACTGCTAGATGCTACGAGAATAGCAAACAATGAACTTCTATCATTGATATATAGATGATTTTGATAGCTCTTTCTCATTCTCACTTTCTCCATTTTATTCCATGCCTTGTGGCATGGAACACAAAGCTCCAGAGAAAGAAACACCTAAAGCACGTTCTCATAGGAAAACTAAATTTGACCTGAAACAGAACAGAGTTTTGATGCATCAGGAAGGACAGAAATAATGACTTCCATGCCTTTTGCATTGTTTTCTGCAAAATATTTGCAATCGAGCACCAA